>VXBX01007118.1:33622-52290 GCA_013400415.1 Scytalopus superciliaris
GGGCCCGGGGCCGGGCTGAGGGGCCATGCTCGCCTTGGTGGCCAGGGCTGCGGTAAGGCCGGCACGGCGGGGGCTGTGCGGGGCGTTCCGCGGCGCGGGGCGTGCGGGGGGGCCCGGGGCAGAGCGGGGACAGCGCCGCGGGCCGGGCGGTTCTTGCGGGCCTGGCGGCGGTGCAGCCGTGAGGGGGGGGATGGCGGAGTCAAAGGACGGGGAGGGTTGGACAGGGACCAGGGCAGGGCCGGCCGGAGGGGGTGACAGGAGCGTGTCCCGGTGTGTTTGGGATGTCCCTCAGAGGGAGGCCCGCGGCCTCCCCGGGCACCTGCTCGGGGCTGTGACACCCCCGGGGCACAGAAGTTCTAGCTCGTGTTGAGGTGAAACTCCTTGTGTTTCAGTTCACGGGCGCTGTGCTGTCGCTGGGCCCCGCCAGAGGGTCTGGCACCGTCCCCTTGGGCGAGGGCGGTTCGTGAGATCCCCCCTCAGTGCTCTCTCCCCCAGCCTAACCAGGCCCGGCTCCCGCCGCCTCTCCTCCTAATTAGAGACCCTTAATGGACCCCCCCCGGTCGCTGTTCCTGTGCCGGGCTGTCCGAGCGGGGCCGGGCCCGGGAGGAGCAGGGGCAGAGCAGCTCAGGATGGATCCCCTCCCGGAGCCACCCAGGCAGGGCTGGCCGTCTCTGGGCTTGAGGGGCTCTCCGGCCTCGCATTTGGAAATAAAACACAAAAGACAAACCCCTGAACGTCCGACACTCAAGTGCTGTGGCCGTGCCGAGGATCAGACGCTGCTGTGGAATCCCTCCTGCCCTTCGGCTGCAGGTGGGGTTTCCTTTCCCAGCAGCTTTGCAGGCTCTGGGAAAGGCCACCTGCCGTGTTGGGATGCGGCTGGGGAGCTGTGTCTGCACCCCCTGCTCTGCTGGTGTTCCTTTTCCCGGCGCTTGGAGGGAGAGGGGGGCTGTTCTCCTTGCTGCCAGCTGCCTCCTCTGATCGCTGCTCCTCCTCTCGGAGTTGAACTCCACGCTGAACAAGCGGGGGACGTAGAAGAGGGAAGATGCAAATGCGTTCCGTGTTTTAGCGTGCAGTGGGCTTCAGTTGGTCTGGTTTGGGATTTTCACTGTTAACCCCCAGTGGGAAATCTGAAAGTGTTGGTTTGCAGTCATCACAGTTGAGCTGAGCTGTGCAGGCTGTGCCTGTGAGCCCCTTGGTTCACGACACAGACAAAAGGAGGGGCTGATAGTCCTTGTGGCTACACGAGTCTATTGCCCTGCTGTGGAGATACTTTTGGGGTTTTTGGAGGGTTTGTTTTAAGCACTGACAACACAGAACTCCCCATAGACTCAGCGTGTAATAATGCCCACACATGCGTGGGGAGTGAGGGCAATTAAAATACTTCTTTTGGCCCCAAACTGAACTTGCTCCCTTCTCCAACTAATCCCACACCCCCCGCAGGGAGGCTGGGTCACTGTCCTCACCTGACACCCTCTGGCCACCTCTGCCTGATGAAAGGGACTGAACTGCCCCCTCCTCACAGAAGGGCTCCGTGTAGTTTGTCCCTTCCAGTGCCACCTGCTTCCAGGACATACACTGGGGTCTCTCCTGCCCGGTGTCCTGGCATCTCTCACAACAGCTGCAGTAGTTTCACTTTGCCTCCAGGCAAAGCCTGAGGGAGCAACATCCCCAGTGCTGTCACTTCTGGAGCCCAGAGCTGTTGACCAGAGAGACTCTGCCCACGGTTATTGATCAGCACTGCCGGGCAGTGACGGTCAGGGCTGCCCAGAGGCACCTCCGGGGCCGTTGTCGCAACCCTGGTTTGATTATTCCCGTCCCCTCCCGGGGCTGTGCCAGCCCCTGAGCCCTCTGATCGGAGCAGTCATGTGGCACTTGGCTAATGAGGTGACGCCCTGCACGGGCAGCACGTTGTCAGGTGGAAGAGGAGACCCAGACAGGCCGAGGGAGAGGCTTACGGTCTTTTCTGTCCTCCCAGCCATGGATAGGAAGCAGGAGCAAGAAGAGAAGGTACAGTATGCCCACACTACCATGATTATCACCCTTCTTTTCTTCCCAGCCCCGCTCTTCTTTCATGCCTCAGTAATTCCTCCTCCTCTTATTTTTCCTTCTCCAAACCTCGCTCTCACAGCTCTTGCCAGGTCCCACAAAGAGCACAGGGCATTTTCCCGGGGAGCTTTGTCACCTTGCACACTTAGATCTTTCTTTCTTCTTCTCTGTGCTTAACTGCTGGGAGGAGGTGTGGGGACAGTTATTTTCTCCTTGCTTTGGAAATCACAGGGAATGTTCTCTCTGGCTTTGCATCCTCAGTACACTGACAGTGCAAAGTCCGGAGTCCTGCAGGAGTGTCTGACTCGGTGGATCCAATGGAGAGGGAGGTGCAGAGGGAAATGGAAACCTTTAGAGTACAATTTGAACATCTTCAAGCTGAAGGATGTTCATCCCATTCACCCAAGAGGATGTTGTTATTCCTTTGGGGGGAAACTGGCAAGTTCATTTCCCGGTTAGCGCTTGGGTTTGCTCTGTTTGATTTCTCTGCCCAGGGAAAGGGTTGGTGCTTTCTGAGGCTTTTGCTCCCAACACGAGCTGCCTGGATGCCAGGAGCCTGTTGGCATCACCCACAATTTCCTGAACAGTCAGAGAGGAGGCATTTTAATCCTGCCCCAAACTTAGCTAAATTCTGCCTCCTCAGGGCCAAAAGGGTAGTTTGGTTTGGCACAAGGGTTCTGTTTCACTTTTTAGTCTTATGCTGTTGTAAGAAATAATAAGAAAGTTTCTGACAGTACCTAAGACCTATTTCTTTCACAACTTTCTTCCCACTTACCATAGGATGGAAGCGTTTCACTTTGTCAAACACAGGGAAACTCTCAGCCTGAAGGTGCCCAGTGTGGGAGATTATCCCACCATCCTTTTCTCCAAGCTGCTGAGAGTCGGTATCTTGGAAAAAGGGAGTTTCTCCTTTGCAGCTTTCCTGGATGCCCTGCAACCGCAAGAGGCTGGGACGGAGCCTCCCAGCGCCAGGTTACTTGCTGGCTTGGGTACACACACTCTGTCTCGACACGTGCTCTGTGCTTTGCAGGCCAGGTCCTGTGGCCTGCTGAAGCCAAGGACGGCTGCGGGGAAGATCCCGGGCAGATTCCAGCTGCACCAGGACGCGCTGCCCCAGCTGCCCGTGCCGCCGCTCCAGCAGACGCTGGACCGGTACCTGCTGGCCCTGCAGCCCATCGTGAGCCAGGAGGAGCTGAGCCACACGAGGCAGCTCGTGGCAGAGTTCCGCAAGCCGGGGGGCGTCGGGGAGAGGCTGCAGAAGGGCCTGGAGAGGAGAGCCAAGAAGACAGAGAACTGGGTAGGTCGGGGGAGGGAGGGAGGGAGGGTGGAGGGCTGGTGGGCAGCTCTGCCGTGTCCTGGCTGCATCTGCTGGCACCTGTGGTTTAGGGGCATCATCTCACCCTTTTCCATTTAGCCACCGACAAATCTCTGCTGCCACGTGCATTATTGAAGGTCCAAAAATAGGTTCACCAGCACCAACAGTGAGACAAGGCTCAGGGCCAGCTGTGAAGAGGGTAGTTGGAATAGGACTGCTGAAGTGAGTGACTGAGCCCCAGCCTAATTCATGAGTAAATCAGCACGTCAGACACTCGTCACTCAAAACTACACCTGCTGAGCTGTGCAAAGTCCTCACCAGGACTTGGGTGAGCAGAGAGGTTTAGGGCACAACAGGGAATTGCTGGCCCCGCCTGCAGCTGCTCAAGGCTCTGTCAGCATCACACAGCTGCCCCAAGAAGTTGAAGGAAACCCTCTGCTCAAACCCTGCACAAACAACCTCCCTGCCTTGCTTAAATCCCCCTCTCCCACCTGCAAAGCACTTTGTTTGTAAAAGAGTGGGGCAGAGCTGGGGGCAGGATGCTGAGACCTGTGACCAGGCTCAGGTCAGACAGCAGCAGCTCCCTCCCTGCATGTTGCCTTTCTCCATCCCAGCTCTCTGACTGGTGGCTGAAGACAGCTTACCTGGAATATCGCCTGCCAGTGGTGGTCCACTCCAGCCCAGGTGTGGTTTTACCTAAGCAGGACTTTCTGGATCGACAAGGCCAGCTGAGGTAAAGTCCTTTTCTGCCTTCCCTCATGTTACAGATGGGATGAGGTTTCTGTGCTGGACAGGGATGAGGGTGTTCCAGCTGATTGGGAAAGAGTAATTATCATGTGGTCCCCAAGTCTGAGCTGTCTGTGCTGTGCAAGAGGGCTCTAAGGGCAAGGCTGCCAGGTTGTAAGGAAACTCCTGGTTGCACCAGACTAAATATTTAATTAGGTCCTGCCCCCAACGAGTCCAGGTATTAAACAGGAACTAAACACCCACATCTTTGTTCTAGTGCAGATCTTCATTGCAGGATGGTCAGATCACTGGCTGGAGACATTGTGAGGGTGTGTTTGAGCCACTAAGGTTGTGTCTGCATTTAATAGAGCCATAAAAAGCAGCCCAGGCATGTAAGGGAGATCATCCAGAAATGCCTCTGGAGTTCGCTGGTTTATAGGGATGGGGGAGCCTGGCAGGGACTGTCCTTCAGCCTGTTCCTGCAGGAACTGTCCCCTGTTGTGTCGTTTCACTTGTGATTTATGGTTTGGGAAACTTCACAGTGACCAGCCTCTCCTCTCCTGCCATGCCTTCTCTTCCTCGTGGGCTCCCTTTAATTTTTAACCACCACTGTGAGTGTGTTGAATCCACCAGCAAAACTTTAGCACTGACCTTTACACAGATACCTTTGCCACAGTTACCAGTCAGCACTGCCTGGGCAGATCAAAAGTACCAGCCAGGGCATCAGTGAGGAACAAATCCTCCCTTCCACTCCTGTGATACACCTGAGCAGAGGATAAACCTTAGGACAGTGCAAGAGCAGACAAACCTCTTTGAAAGCTCTGTGATACTATTCCCTCTCAAGTTGTCCAAACAGCAGGTAAGACCTGGAGAAACTGCCAGTGCCCCAGCCAGTGGAATTGAGAAGCTGCCTAAGAATCTGGGCTCCCCTGTAAAAACTACAGTCTATATGTGTGTTTGGGTAGTTTGTGGCTGCACAAAAAAGTCTGGCAGTGAGGCTTGAGACTAAAGCTTCAGAAACCAGAAGGCGAATTTAGAAAGTGGTGGTTCTCCACTCCTTAATGTGGCAACACCACTGGCTGAGAAAGAGTCAACCAACCTCTCCCCCATCTCCTCCTGATGGCCAGACTCTGCTCTCAGGCTGTTCACTCTCTGGAAAGGAACATAGGCTCTCTCACTGGTGTTTCCCTCAGGTTTCACAGTAAGTCTGAGAAACTGTCATTGAAAACAACTTTGCAGGATGTCTCATTTAACAGCCCTTTGGTTCTTGGAGTTGTGCCCTTTGATCTTTCCTGGAGATGGGTGGGGTCAGCCAACCTAAAGGACACAGCCTGCTAATGCCAAATGCTGGCACCCCCTGACCACAGCCTCTTGTCCCAGTGACCTCCTGCCTCCTTTCCCTCACAGATGGATGGGAGCTCCGAGGTCAGAGAAATCCAATCTGTCCCTCCCAGCTAAGCAGTTTGATGTGGCTTGTCACAGCCTGCTGGCATTGGCAGTGTTTATGTGACCCTGGTAAACACAACACCTCAGTGGCCACACGCAGCACCTCTGCTTTTGTTCCAGAGCCCTCAGTGCCAGAGGAAGGTTCTTCAGAGCTGGATGAGCAGCAGGATGTTCATTGGGCAGGAACTCAGAGAGAAACTGCTGCATCTTGGCTTGGCACTCCAAGGTGGCCCCTGGCCAAGAAAGGGCAGAAATCCCCTTCTCTTGGTGCTGTTGTAATGCTGAGACTCAGAACTCAAATGTGATAAAATCCTCACACAACAAATGTTGCTGTTACAGGGTCATTCATGCACCTGACTGAAACTTGCTTTCTTGAAAGCTGTCCAGAGTTCCTTGGTTATATAGTAAGATACATTTAAAACAAGTGCCACGTGGTAGGAGTACCCAGGAATCTCAAATCCCAGCCCAGAGTGGCTGTATCAGTGAACCAGAGATGGGCACTACAGGGGCTTGGCAGAAAGGAAGGCTGAGCTTTCTAAGGAGCAGAGAGCAGCTCTGCTAATCCTCCTCTGCTCGTCCCTCAGCCCCAGATGGTCTGTGCTTGAATCTCAGCTTGTTATATTTGATATTTTTCCAGATTTGCTGCCAAGCTGATCGAGGGCATCCTGGATTTCAAGTCCATGATTGACAAGTGAGTTACTGACCCTCCTCGACTGCTCACATGTTCCTTACTGTCACAGAGAGGCTGAGCCTCATCCATAAATCTCCCTTCCAAATAGAAAGGCAAGAGAAGACAGCACATGTTTGGAAAGGGATACTGTAATCCCTGGCACTGCTCACTGCCACTGTCACCACTACTGGAGAGAAAACAAACTTACTTTCCTTTCTCCATGTTGTTTACCTTAATGCTTTGACTGGCACTTGGGCATGCTTGGAGGGAGTGAGCCCGAGGGACAGTCCTGTGGAGCTTTGTGCTTCTGTCTGCTCACAGGGCAGGCTACAGCTCAGGCAGCAGGAATGTGTTTCTCTCATTTTGGGCTCCTGGTGTTTCTCAGCTCCCAGCTAGAGGAGATGAGCTCTAGAGAAATTTGTGCCTCCCTTACCCTTGTTCTCTTAGTCACCAACAAATCTCTGCTGCACATGCATTATTTAAGGTCCAAAAATAGGTTCACCAGCACCAACAGTGAGACAAGGCTCAGGGCCAGCTGTGAAGAGGGTAGTTGGAATAGGACTGCTGAAGTGAGTGACTGAGCCCCAGCCTAATTCATGAGTAAATCAGCACGTCAGACACTCGTCACTCAAAACTACAGCCAAGGAGTAGGTCCAGACATTTCTCTGGTGTCACAGAGAGGATGGTGGATTTTCCCTTCCCAAATGGAAAGGCATTTTTGTAGCCCCTCACTAAGAAAGCTGATAGGAATGGAGAAGGACAGCCCCTTTTTTATCCCACCAGCACCTTTAGGTCTAGCTAAGAGTGAGTGACAGCAGCTGCAGAGCTGAGCCCTGTGCCCTGTGTGGGGAGCACAGACCTGCTCACAGTGATCTCTCCCCCTCCCTCCTTACCTTGCTGTGTCTCCAGTGACACCCTTCCAGTGGAGTACATGGGTGGGAAGCCCCTCTGCATGAACCAGTACTACCAGATCCTCTCATCCTGCCGCATTCCCGGGCCCAAGCGGGACTCCATTGTCAACTATGCCAAAGGCAAAAAGCAGTCCAGACACATCACAGTGGTTCACAACTTCCAGGTATGGCACCTCCTGAGCTTTCCAGGTGTCCCTTTCAGCTGCTTGTGATCCAGAGGAAAAGGAACAACTGAAAGTCTCTGCCCATAAGGTTTGCCTCCTCAG
The DNA here is from genome assembly GCA_013400415.1 of Scytalopus superciliaris. Classification (NCBI taxonomy): domain Eukaryota; kingdom Metazoa; phylum Chordata; class Aves; order Passeriformes; family Rhinocryptidae; genus Scytalopus; species Scytalopus superciliaris. Next base: position 41,003 of record VXBX01007118.1, read on the forward strand.
AGAGTTGTTCCTGCTCCCTTTATCCCCTTTGGCCAGCAAGACCAACCACTGGAATTACCACGTGTGAGCTACAGACTAGGAGGCAGAAAAATGCTCTCTTCCTCTGCTTCTTGTCCCTGCAATTCCTGTCTCTCAAAGCCCAGAGATCATGTCTGGAATTAGAATCTGCAAGTGGAAACTGGGTAACAAACCCTCCCACCCAGCTTGGTCTCAGAAACGGGAATTCCTCATGTGTTTTGGCCCTTCTTAACATGGTTTGTGAGCTTAAAACCAGGGCTGTATTTATGCCCTGCAAGGGAAGCTGGAGAGACTTGGGTCTCTCAGTTCTGAGTATCCTTCAAAGGTCTGCCTAAAGCTGAGTTCTTAGGTCAGGTCTTACCTTCTCAAAGTAGCTGTTGCCTGTTTCTGGGGCTGGACAATAACAAGCTTCTCTCATCCTTTCTGTCCTTGTCCATTCTTCTCACCCTCAGTTCTTTGAGCTGGATGTTTACAACAGTGATGGATCTCCCCTGACTGCTGACCAGCTCTTCATTCAGCTGGAGAAGATATGGAACACCTCCCTCCAAACAAACAAAGAACCTATTGGGATCCTCACCACCGACCACCGAAACAGCTGGGCAAAAGCCTACAACAACCTCCTGAAAGGTCTGTAGAGCCCCCAACACACAAGTGCTAACAAACACTGCAGGTCCTTGAACTACCAACACCACCACTGTGCTCTGCTCAGTTCTTTGGAAGCTTATTCTGAGGCAGAGCTTTCCACCTCAAAGAGCAATCAGTGCAAGGCATTGTTACTTTTGGCTTGGGAGGAACACATTCAAAGTCTGGAGCTTGGTTTGTTGCCTTGCACACGTAAGGAATGTGAAAAGAGGAGGGTGAATGCAGCGCACTGACCCTTGTAATAGCTGTGTACACCCCCACTGAGGTACAGTGGGATTCCAACACCGTGTCCTCCAAATCTGCGCTTTCAAATCTCAACCTCCCTCCAGTTAAAACACAAGTTTTCTCAACTCCCCTCCCTTACTGGTGGTTCATTTCTCTCCCAGACAAGACCAACAAGGAGTCAGTGCGTGCCATTGAGAAGAGCATCTGCACGGTGTGCCTCGATGCCCCCATGCCCCGGGTGTCTGAGGACATCTACAAGAGCCGCGTGGCCGCGCAGATGCTGCACGGCGGGGGCAGCCGCTGGAACAGCGGCAACCGCTGGTTCGACAAGACCCTGCAGGTGAGTGCTGCTGCTGCTGCTGCTCCAAAGGTGCTGCACATTTGGCTCTGGACATGTTTTCTCCTGGGACTGCAAAGGTCCAAGAAATCCCTTGTGCGGGCAAGTTTTCCTCCTGTTGAGAGGGTGGGAAAATAAGCGAGGCGAGGCGTGGTGGGTGACGGTGAGATGCTGTGGTTGCCCCTGCAGTCACCAGCACTCTGCTGCCTCAGGGGTTTGTTTCTTTTACTGCCTCTGCCCACACTTACTCGGTGCAGCAGGTCTTTGTGTTCCTTACAAATCAATTTTCTGCCTGCGGTGAACAATGCCTTGTCAGCTCAGAGGCAGCCCAGACGATGGGAGGTCTGTTCCTCGGCTCTTGTCCAAGCTTGTCACTTCTCCTGGTTCTGCCAGGAGGTGCCCAATGGCGTTTTGTTTTGTTTCTTCAAACATAAGCTGCCATCCCACAGCATCCCTCTGATCTCTCCTCCATTCAGTCTTGTCAGGAGCCTTCAACAGCAGCTGCTATTGGAGCTTTTCCTTCAGTAGTTGGTATATGTAGCAGTGTAGATGGTGTATGTAAATATGTAGCTATATGTAGATTGTAGCAATGGTGCTTTAGAAGATTCTTCTTGTACCTGCTGAACTCCTCATAATCTTTTCAGCTGCTGTGTCCCTATTTGGAACTCTTCACTGAAAGGATAAAGTTTAGATGTCCCAACTAATTGAAAAGGATAAGCCAGGAATTTTGCAGTGCTGTAACAATGCTCTCAGATATTCTGCAGCTGCTGAAAGGCTTCCACTGCTGTTCTGCTAAATGACACCTTTGTGTTACCTTTCAGTGTGCAAGGACAGGATCTGATACAGACAGAGTCACAGATCTCTCTGGGTATCTCCTACTTCACACACTGCATGTATGTCTTCAACACAATCCTCTTGTGCTTCTCTCCCAGTTCATCATTGCTGAGGATGGTTCCTGTGGTCTCGTGTACGAACATGCTCCCTCTGAAGGCCCACCCATCGTTGCTCTTGTGGATCATGTCGTGGAGTTCACGTGAGTCCTGCCTCCTCTGCTTTTCCTCAGTGCTGGGGACAGGTCCTAAACCACCTGCTCCCCAGGAAGGTGCCTCTTCACAGCTCACTGCCCAGGAATCTGCTCTGGAGGAAGGGTAGTGGGATGCTAATTAGGTGTTGCAGTTCTTGTATCCATGAGGAGAACTGAGTGGCCAAAGCTACCCCAACAGACTGCTTCCACTCTTGGGGAATTGCACCAGCTTTAGCCTGAGAGAGATGTTTGTTTCTTCTTTTGGACAGAAGGCACAGAAGACATTTCATTCACACCCTGCATAAAACACCTTATTGGCACTGTGAGGAATTTTTCAGACTGTAATCAGTGTCACAAGGTGTTAGGGAAGATCTCCTGTGCATTTCTATTTAGGCTCTGGTGTTCAAGCTGAGCCTCATGTCAAAGGTCTGGTGAAACAGAACCATTTCTCTGTGCAGGAAGAAACCCGAGGAGGCCAGATCACCCCCAGTTCCTCTGCCAATGCCCAAAAAGCTGCGGTTTAACATCACCCCAGAAATCAAGAATGACATAGAGAATGCAAAGCAAAACCTCAACATGTGAGTATGAAGCAGTGGGGAGGTTGGTGAGTGACTGAGGGAGTAATTTGTGTCCCCCGTTGGAGCATGTCAGTGGTTTAAATGAGGTTTTCCCCACTGCAGCCAGGGAGTGTTCCCAGTGACTTCTGGGGTCACCAGCACTGAACTGAGCTGAAAAGTACTAAAGCCACCTGCCAGCAGTAAAAGTCAAAGGTCCTAGAAAGGGGTAATTCCTGATTGATTCCATTTGCTGAGAAAGAGCAAGACCTTATTAGATCCAACTAGAAATACTGGACCCAACTAGAAACACTGGAGCATAAACACACACAAACCCGTCTGAGCTGGTGAAGATTTTCAGCAGTGACCAAAAACATCTTACCTCTGTGGTGCTGCCCAAAGAGATCAGTGTGTGATGGAGCTCTCTGTCCCTGCATAGACCAGATCCACATGGTCTGGCTCAGATCCCTCTGAGCCCTGTGAAAGCAAATCCATTCCTCTTATAAGAACGGGCAACAGGCAAAGGAACACTTCCTCCTTCTTTCCTTGCAGAATGGTTGAAGACCTGGATATCAAAGTCATGGTCTTTCATCAGTTTGGGAAGGGCTTCCCCAAGTCAGAGAAGATAAGCCCCGACGCTTTCATCCAGCTAGCCTTGCAGCTGGCATACTACAGGTAAAACCCCCAGCAGGTAATTCCTCAACCTCAAACCCGTGAGCTTGACAAAGGATGGCACAGCTGAACCTCTGCAGGGCCAGGGCAGACTCAGAGCTGTGCCCTTGCCCTGCAGGATGTACGGCCACGCCTGTGCCACCTACGAGAGCGCGTCGCTGCGGATGTTCCGCCTGGGCCGCACCGACACCATCCGCTCCACCTCCGTGGACTCCCTGGAGTTTGTGCAGTCCATGGACAGCCCTGACAAATCGGTGAGGAAACTGGAGCCCGGAGGATTCCGCTCCTAAAAATAACAGCTGCTTATTTGGCTAGTCCTGTCTCAGCTGGTTTCGGCTACGCGGAACTGCACCCGTTACCAAGCTGAGCTGAAACGTGGCTTGAAATGTGCACTTACCCACCATGGGTGCCATTTGGCTTTCCTTTTGCACGTACTGAAAGCCTGGGAAACAGCACACTGATGTTTCTACTCCCTTCTAAAAGTCTGTTTGGCTACTTCAGCTAAGTTCTGCTGCTGATGGGTGAGCTCTGTTCAGAGCCAACTAACACAGCCAAACCAAAACGATGTAAAAATTAAATCTAGCAAATGTGAAAATTAGTCTCATCCAGCCACACGTGGCAGAAATGCCCTCCATCCCAGAAGACCAGCCAAAATGAGGTTTTCCATTCTGCAGAAAAACTTAGACAGATGTCTGTGTGTTCTCAGGACCAGGAGAAGGCAGACCTGCTGAGGAAAGCCACACAGGCCCACAGGGAATACACAGATATGGTGAGTGTCCTCTCTGCAGCCACGTTTGGGGGTTTACCCAGCAAGTGAGGGTTCTGGGGAAAGAAAAGACCTTAAGAGCTTTCATTCCTGACACAGCAATATGGCTTGCTTTTAGTGTTGCAAAGGTCTGACACTGGTCTGACAGTGCTCTAAGGCCACAGACTGAATCCTTTCTCTCTGTCTGGTGGGCTAAGTGTCCCTTGTGGCTGACCTAAAGGAGAGAATCAAATATTACAATACCTTGAGGTCGTTGCAGATAAATGCCAAAGTTGCACAAGGACCCCTTAAACAAGCAGGAATCCACAGACAGGAACTGTGAAATTGTTTTCATTGATGTGTTTAGTTTCACGCTCCTTACAATCAAGACTTGACTACTGGTCCTAAAGACAAGATCTAGTTTCCTTCTGACTTCCAACATTTAGAGATTTTTAGGAGTGTTCTTTCCTTGGACCCAAAGAAACGGATAGTTTGGCTCATGGCCTGCTGGACTGGCTTTCATCTGCCCTTCCTTCTTTCCTCCCAGGCCATCCGGGGCAATGCCATAGACAGGCACCTCCTGGGGCTGAAGCTCCAGGCTATTGAGGATCTCGTGAGCATGCCCGAGCTGTTCATGGACACAGCCTATGCTGTGGCAATGCACTTCAATCTCTCAACCAGCCAGGTAACACAGAAATGCTTTCTCTGCTTCTCTTCATGCTTTTCTTCTCCACGTTTCTCTTTTGCTCCTTTCTGTTAGAAACTTTATCTTCATGTGGGGTCAGAAAGTTTTAAGCCAGCTGTCAAATCCACGAAGGTGCAGAGCAGACCTTACAGTCCCTCACAGCCTTGTAGAAACTAACATAACCAAAGCCAGGCTCACCATAAGTGTTTGGTGTCTAAATGCAAGTGAGATCAATGACAGGCGCTGATAGGAGAGCTTTGTGTTATCTGCTGTGCTCTGGTTCTTACTGATACAGTTCTACTTTTCTACTCCTGACTCACTACAAACTCACCCTGGGGAGCATTCCTTTGCAAAAGCAGAGGAAGACACATTGCTGCCAAATGGTAGGATCCAGCTTGTGTGTGGTGGGAGGTGGGGCTAACCAGAGAGGCCCTTCTGGAGCAGTTTAATGAGATGAGAGTTCCTTCTGGCCACAGAGCTGTTTGCATTTGATGGTTTCATTTCTCTCTGACCGGTCAGAAGGTTTTAATCACATTGTCTCCACAGGTCCCAGCAAAGACAGACTGTGTGATGTGTTTTGGTCCCGTGGTTCCAGATGGCTATGGAGTCTGCTACAACCCTATGGAGGAACACATCAACTTTGCAATTTCAGCCTTCAACAGCTGTGCCGACACGAACGCTGCCCGCATGGCACATTATCTGGAGAAGGCACTGCTGGACATGAGGATCTTGGTCCAGGCTGCTCCCAAATCCAAACTGTAAGAAGCAAACATGATGCAAACCCCACCCCACTTAAAGGGGCTCTGCCTCACGCACTAAAGTTCACAGTTCCTCAGACAATAATTGAGAGAAGAGCTGCCCCTGGAACCTAGGAAGGTTTCTAGCATTTGTTTTCAGCAGGAGGTTACACCATAGTCACCCACAGATACCAGACTCTGTAGTGAGAGGAAAGAGTCTCAAGCCAACATAGAACTCACTGGTCCTCTCCCATCAATGCAAAGTGCACCTTCCTGTCCTCAAAGACGACTCAAATATGATTTGTACAAAACTTACTGTAAAGGAATACAGAAAGCACAATCCTTACCAGTATCTACATCCATCTGGTGAGGAAGGTAGTTCTTCGGGGAAAGCAGGGAATGTTTATTGTGTGATGCAACTACTGTTAAGTCTTCCGAAGAGCATCTTTCAAACTTGGCTGAAGATTTGTCTGTGGCTCCAGCAGAACTTCACCACTGAACTTCAGCAAGGGGAGAAAGAAGTCGAGGCAGAGCCGATGCAGTCTCGTTAGGGTGCACCGCACTAATTATCCCAGGCACTCCAACCAGTATCTGCTTTACAGGAATGTTCCCTGCCCTCCTTTCAGGATGTTGGGATCTCCCTGCTGTTGCACTGACCTTACTAACAACAGAACACGACTCGATACACACTATGGTTGTTTTTGTTGTTGGTTTTGTTGTTGTTGTTGCTCTGGGCTTTTCGTTCAGTTTGCTGCTGTGGTCCTGCCATTCATCTTCCAGCTCAGCCTAAAGTTGTTTTTTCCCCACAAAGCTTCTACAAAACTCCTCTCACACAGGTTTTGCCAGCTTTGGCTTTACGTACCCTCACATCTGCAGAGATGAGAAGGGATTGTCTATGCATTCAGCAGGACACTTGCTAAGCTTTGTACCATTCATTGTACCTCCCTTTGGAACTGAGGAAAAGAAATAGATGCTGACTCTGCTTACCAGCCAGAAGGCCACGTGCCTCATCTCCTTTGGGACTCACATGTTTAGACCTTGCTTTCAGAAACAGCCTTTTTGTGCACAATGTCACACCTGAGCTGTGGACAAACAAGGATGTTTCTGATCAGGAATTTCAAACATCCTTCCATTTCCAGCCCGCAGAGTTAGATTCTGTTAAGGGCCAAAGGAAGAACAGCTGCAGAACCACCCTTCCTTCCCATCACTCTGCTTTAACAAGGCAGAAAATCTTGAAAAGCAGAAAGCAAGCTGGGAACATGTGGACACTGTAGATGTTTGTGCACTGTGGCAGCCGCTGTTCCTGCAGTATCAGCACATTTCCTGCCACACTTGGGGAGTTATTTCTTACAGAAATATTACTCCAATTTGTGCCAGCTGTATTCTGAGAGAATGATCTCACGATACTGTTTTCATGCTCAGTTGACAAACTTGAGACAGTAAAAGATGATATATAAACATTAACATACAGTGGTAGCATAGGAACTACTTCCAACCAACCTGCCAGAATCCAAGCTCCTGACTACACTTTCATTTAGTAAAACTGTGTGGTAATAGGGAATTCTTAGTTCTAGGCCTGCAACAGGAATTCTGTATTTAAATTGCACATGCTTCAAGATGTGTCTGCTGGGGCATCACCATAGACAAGAAGCATTAGGAGTGTGATGGCCTGTTTTTCTAACAGGGAAATAATTGCAAGGGACATGATCAAAGTGCCTTACTGAAAAAAAAAAAAGACATTTGCACTAAAGCTATTTAAAATGAAAGAAAAAAAAATATCATTCTAATTTGCTTCTTGAAAGACACAAGCCACTGCTTTGGTATTTTTTTTTCCTGAAAGCTTCTATCTTATACCTAAAAAAACCTTAAAGAAGAAAACTTAACTGAAACTCACCTGCACAGCCAGTGATTGTATGAACTGTCACTTTTACATCATCTACATGGATTTAGTTGATCTTTTAGAAGAATCCTGAATGGAGTGAGACAGCCTGAAAACACAGATAGGAACACTACAAACCTGCAAGCACACACACCCCTGCTCTGCCAACTCCTCTGCATCGATGAGACTGAAAACTGCAAGAGGATACTCAGCATTATCAAACTGCAGTTGTGAAAATAACTACAGAAAAGATCAAACCTTACTGGAATTACATTATGGAGCCTTTTACATGGAAAAAAATCCTCCTTTTGCCAAAGCAGTCCTGCCCCCATACTGAATCAGCCTCTGTTGCCAGGGGATGAGTTATTTTTCCGTGTCTGCAATGCCTTCAAGCACAAGCAGTGCCACTGAAGTATTTGAGACTGGCCCTTTTCCACTTCTGTCTCAAAGGGGGAAGGCTCTCAAAGGAAAGTGCCTATTAAAGATTAAGCATAAGCATGTGCTGCTGTGACTGTACCTCGGAAGATGGGATTGATCTCTCCTGGATCTAAATCTGGATATCCCACTAGCTTCAGCAGAGTACAGCTGCAAGGAGCAGACTGTCCCACTGAAAGAGATACAAGATTCATAACCCACTTAATGCATCCTTACTGATCCACAGAGCCGAAATTCAGATGAGTGAAGCTGATTTTTGAAGTGCTTGAAAGGACACTAAAATTATTACAAAGTTTCTCCTTTAAAAAGTCTTTTCTTATTGTACAAGTTCTGAAACGTGATGTCCTTCTGGTTCGTACCTTCCAGATTTTTTCAGTGTTGACTTAATACTGTTCTCCCTCTTTCTGGTCATTTTATCAAGAGATGTCCATTGTATTAAAGGCAAACTTAGGTCCAGAAAAGCTACTGATTTGGAACAAATAACTTAAGGAATTCACGGACTGAAAATATTCAGGTAACTCTCGGGGTCTGAGTGCAATTTTTGACACAGCCTGGTAGTGTTGCATGCTTTGCTGGTTAGCTGTGTTAAATCCTGTTTGGGTAATGGGATCCGTGTCATGTCAAGTTTGGAAACATTCGTTGAATAAACTGAAACACAATAAACAGATAAGTGCTACAAAGAGACTTAAATCTCCTTAGACACTGCAGAAGTTACATAACTGCCCTTATTGGCAGGATGTTTGTGTGGGGACGGCAAGAACAGTGAACCACAGCATTCTGTCACCTTCCTTTTATTGTCGTACTCCATCCAGCCCCCCTGAGTACAGGGGAGGAATAGAAAGCATCTGCTTGCAAAGCCACATATTCCAAAGAAAATACTCCATTTCAGAAAACTAGTGGCAGGAGACTTGGTACAAGTGTAGGATAGTAAGGCAGAGCTCAAATCTTTTTCCCCGCACAGCACCATTTAGTTAAGAAAAATCCATGGAATCACTAAGGAATTTCTACTGTATCAAGTATTGCAAAGATTTCTGAAAAGGTACAGCAAAAGTAGGCAGAAGATGCAGATTACAAACAACTCACAGAGAACAGAGGAGAGTTTATTACAGTGTCTTACAAGAGCTCTTCTTCCTCTCCCTCACTCCTAAGAATTACTGTAGGAAGCTTGGGTTTGAAGGCAACATGAAGTGGAACAGCTTTTTACACTACACTGCTCTCCGTGAGGAGATGGACCCTCTTCCCTATGCTCCACTTCTCCATAGGTGCTTCCATATACAGTTTTTCCAGCAGTTTGTCAAAACAGCTCGAGAGGCTGGGTAAGTGCTAAGCCACTCCTGAAACAATCCACTCTTTCAGCCTTGGCCTTGGGGAAGAGAGTTGAGATCTCCATTCTGACTTTCTAAGTTCACTTACAAGAGATATAAAGAGAAAATAAATGGTTTTGAAAGACATAAATGATTAGTACCAGTTTTCAGACTGAAACATGTGGTACCACCATGTCACAGGGCCCTGTCTGATGTTCCTGTCTCATCCTACCAGAGCTGGTCTAACTCAGACCAAGTGTCCTTGTGAAAGCTGCAAGATGCACCTTCAGAGCAGAACCAGTGCTCAGGTCCTACAGAGATTACAGGATTGCTCATGTTATGCAAATTCTAAGCAGTTCTTAAAAATATATATATATATACTGGCTGTGACAACCAAAACCAGTTAATTTACCACCCATAGGTATTTAAACACAGAAATTTAAACAGCCTTCACTCCTGATCTCCTGGATCAGGATCATTTCTACAGTTAACACTGGTTGTCCAACAGCAGCTCCCACTCCACATGAACACACACACTCCTACAGCAACAGGCACAGATGAAAACCAAAAAAGAAGAAATAAAAATAACCAAGATGAACAGAAAAACATAATCTCACTTCAAGCAGCTTTATAATGCAGGAGTCTGATTAAAGTGGAGATAGTAAAACAGGCAGCAAGACCGAGATGTGACAGTCATTTTTACCTCTGCTCACATGATTGCATCGAAGGCACACCGATGACCTTTGAGCCAGAAGCTGTCCTTTATCTGTGAAAGTTCAAGTCAGTTGTGCTTTGAATAAATACTTCTCTGTAGATACACTTGAACTGCTGCATTATATACTAGAAATACAGAAAAGTGTCCATGCACAGCCCCGAAGCACTCGGAGTATAGCCCTTGCCAGGTTATTTATCTCATGGGTCACAGAGGTCGGAGGCATCACCAGCACACAGAGATGGCAGGCACACTCCCACAGAGACACAGCATCCAGAGAGCATCCAGAGACCCGGAATGGAAGAAGGATGGAAAGCAAAACTTGCTTGTAGGAGTTCAGCACTCAAGGCTACAGCTGCAGAACCCCCACCTGTCAAGCTCCTAGCAGGAGCCTCTGCTAGGACAAGTTCCCTACTTGGAGTTCATGGCTGGATTCTATCAGGATTCTTCAAGGAGTAATTCAGAGAGCAGCTGAGCTGGTTGTTAGTCATTTGCCTTGGTCATTTATGGTTGTCACTGTGTTCGTTCCTAAAAATCCCTCCCTTAAGCTTTAATAGGAAAAAAGAAAGATAAAAATCCAGTGCTTAAGACAGAGACCAGCAACTGAATTTTGTAAGGCTTTGGGCTGACTCTTACTGGAGCACAGCACTGCTTGTAACCAACGGGCTTCCCAGTGCCCTCAGCACTCAGTACAACAAAAGCTGTACAGATCACAGCAACCCTGAGGTAATAAAAGTACAAAGGAAGAGATGCAATAAATGTGAGATATGTGTGATAATCTTGCCACCTAGAAGAGATTCTGAGAAGGACACTCTTGCTAATTACACAACAGGAGCAGCAGTGGAAAAAAAATAAGAGTCAGTATATTTGTGTTTTTCCTTTGTTTTACACACACACTCCCCTTAATTGGTATCCATGCAGGCTTCCCTGCAGAACTGTCACTAGTGTTAAAAATCAGATCTTTATAGTCTGTCTTTCTGTCTGTACAAAGTGCAGTTGGAACTGATTTTCATCTCCCAAACTGGCTGCAGAAAGGAAAGTCCTCCTCTCTCTTCTGTCTAGGTCACCCCATCCTAGTCTCCCTCCCTCCTAAGAAGTCTGTAAGAATTAAAAGCCCTACTTAAACATGATCAACTTGAGATTAGTTTTGTCATCTTCTTCCAAAAAGAAAAACCCGAACAAAAAAGATTAAAATAAAAAAAAGCCAAAAAAACAAAAACAACAAAAAACCCAAAACACACAATCACCGCCTCACCCCCCCCAAAAACGATAGTTCCATTTAAAAAAATAAATAAATAGTGTGTATATTTCATGCTTGG
>VXBX01007118.1:67838-86747 GCA_013400415.1 Scytalopus superciliaris
CGGGCTGGGCCGGGCTCGGTTCGGGTCCCCTCACAGCCCTCGGAGCCCTCACACCGGGCGGGAACAGCCCCAGAGGCCCTCGCACCGCCGGCAGGAACGTCCCACAGGACCCCGGCTGGATTCCCCTCGCACCCCCCAGGGAGAACAGCCCCGGCTCCCCTCACGGCCCCGGCGGGAACATGGCCGAGCGGGGCTCCCCTCACGGCCCTCACGCCGCGCTCTGAGCTCCCCTCACACCGCCCGCGCCCTCGCCAGTCCCTGTTTTAAGTTAAAAATTAAAAAAAAAAAAAAAAAAAACCACATTGAAAGATCCGTGTTTTTAAATCAGAATCGTTCATTTCACAGGGTATTACCACAGAAACCTCCACGTGACTGTGTTACGCTGAGCACAGTTCTACTTGCCCCACTGATTCACTGGTAAGGTTCAAGCTCTGTTGAAAATACATATTTATTGGGGGGGGTGTTAATATAACACTAGGAAGATGGAGTTTTATAACCAAGATCCAGCTCCCGTGTGAACATGCACATGTGAAAACAAAAGGCTGGAATAAAGTCATCAAATCAAGGACTGATTTGGGTTGGAAGGGACTTTAAAGATATCTCATTTCACCCTTCCACTAGACATGGATATTCCAAGCCCCATCCAACCTGCCCTTGGACACTCCCAGGGATGGGGCAGCCACAGCTTCTCTGCCCAACCTGTGCCAGGACCTGCCCACCCTCACAGGGAAGGATTCCTTCCCAGTGTTTTAAGTCCTGGCAGAAAATCAGGTACATCCCTTAAAGGTTCCGCAAAAGCCAGGCAGCACCTTGCCCAGGTGATATCTTTTTTGTCCCTCCCCAAATAGCTTTAACTACTGAAACCACCCGCTTCAAAGACCAAGCCAAAGGGATATTCCCATATGTGACCCCAGAGTTAAAACTTACCTGAGGAGAAGCAGAACACACACACACAGTGCAGCACTTCAACAGTGAGGTGCACAAGCAGCGTTGCACAGAAGAGCTTTCAGAAGGCAAATCCACCTTCAGACCAAACCACCAAAGTTAATTTAAAAAATCAGGATTTACAGAAACATAAGAGCACTGCTAAAAGTGATAAGCACAGGCACGGGGTTGCCTTCAGTTTGTGTCAGGAAAGCACACGGACCAGGATTTCTATTCCTTAAAGAAAGATTTCAGAACAGGGAGAAATATCCTTTTCCTGCAGTTGTAATATACCTGCTTCAATTATAATTGTGTCCCATTAAATTCAACAGGCTCTTCAAACTGACATTCTCCCTGGCACTGAGAGAGGAAAAATAGCATTCAAGTCTTATTATTTGGAAAGAAAGAGCAAATATTTAGTGCAGGAGCTCAGTTCATTGCAGAAGACTTCTATGAGGCAGCGTGAGTGATTTACTGCTTTCATTATTCAAGTTAAATAAATCTCCTCCTTTCCAAGCTATTGAATGTAGAGTTATGCTGGCAGAGTGGATTACATTTGATCTATGTACCATGACAAGTACTGAAAATTGTGGGCTTCATTGCTGTATTCACCCACTCCTTCCTGAACAGGAGAAAAAAGTGTCAATACACGGAGCAGCCTTTGCTCTGCTCCTCAGCATAAGAAAGCAGCAGAGCTGCTCCTGAGCTGTAATGAGTGTGGAGTCTGACTCCATGGAAACTGAGATAAACTCCTTTTAACTCCTTCAACTGATCATCGGGGTGTGGCGCGAGACAGAAATTTTCCTATTCATGAGCATTTTACTTGCACACATCAGAGTTCATGACAGGCTTGCATTAGTGCCAACAGAGGCTCCTTTTTTTTATTATTTTTAAGCATAGGGATGAAATTCTAATCGCTGTGGAAGGAACAGCCTATCTGATTCACTCCGGTTTCTGTATCGTTTGAAAATGAAAGTATTTAAATCTACTGTAATTGCTTCAGAAGAGCGAGAAGATGAGTTTCCTGCATTGCTCAGCAGATGGGCAGCTCTGATACCAACCCACAGGCTTTTGCTCTGGGTTTCTCTCTCACAGTTTGGGAGGCTGGTAAGTGCTACAAGGACATGGACAATGTTTAAGAGGTTCTACTCCTCACTGGGATTCCTCTTATCACTCCATCACAGCTTGCTACCCTACACACACCACACCCCAACACGGCTAAACCACCACCGAAAAATCTGAAAAATGAAACCCCACAGTTTCCAGCCACTGCTCAAAGCACAAGGAGCTGGTTTTTTTATTTTATACCCTGCTTAGTCTATGTTCTTGTCAGTAGACCCATGGAAAACTCCCCATGCAAACAAACCCTTTAAGTTTACATTTAAACTCTGTAAGTTCATCATTTTAGCTCTAGGAAGAGCATACCTTGTTTTGTACCATCACTATCATCAAAGGTGTCACCACAACTGTCACTTAAATCAGAAACCAAAGACTAAGTTTCTACCACGTGTTGCCAGGAAATTTAGAAACAAAACCCACAATCAATGAAGGAAACTTTTATTTGACTTGTAATGCCCACATCCTAAGATTAAAGATATTTAAAAAAAAAAATAGCTGCAAAGAAGAAGATGGAAGCAAAACAAGAACGGATTTTTACACCTTTAGGAAATCAAGAAAAAAATAGGCACAGGTTTACATTCATTAGTTTCAGATATGGCAGAGGAATGTTCTACTGAAGAGGGGTAAATAAAATCCTGCTTTCCCACATCCCTGTATGAGACAGCACAAGTCATGCTCTTCAAAGCCACACTGGTCTTTTAGATACAAGACAGATTTTTCCTCCTATTTTTTGTATTAATGTGCTTTAAAGACCATAAAGACCGTCCTAAAGCCATTTGGCATAGTCTCTACATAATACTAAAGTACTGAGCATGTACTTTAACCATTGGTGAAGCTTGTTACAACCTCCACATAAAAAATTAAAATCATGCATATTTTAAATTCTGTTTAAGCATCAGAAATTATGGAGGGATTTTATTTCATAGCTGCTAAGCCACTTTAAATCCCCATCAGTGTTAAAATCTTGCCGGTGTCAGCCCAGACTGATTTAACCCCTTGAGAATAAGGGTTCATAATAAAAAAAAGGCAAATTTCTTATCTGTAGGGATTCTACCCGAATATGTGTCTCTGCTACTAATGCTGAAGAATTTCCTTTGCTAAACACACTATGCTGAGGATTTTCTAGGGATCCCAGGAAGGTGGAGGGCAGGCAGGTGTTCTGTCATAACCCAGCAAAACAGGTGAGTCTGGGACAGGCCCCATTTGGGCCAAGCCCTGCTCTGGGATCAGTGGAAGCAGCCCAAGCCCCTGCTCAGGCTTACAGCCAAAGGGCCACCACTGCTGAGGTCAGGGAGAGCTTCTTCCATAGGGACAGCTCCTCTGAACCCACTGATCCCTGCAATTCCCTCCAGAGGCTGCAAACACGTTTCTGCCTTTCCTCTCGAGCTACGCTGGGACTGGGGAGGGACAAAGAGCAGCAATGAAATGAAACATCCATCCCAGTAAAGGTAAAACCAGTTTATCTCGGCAGACAACCCTGGCTGGTGCAGGACCAAGTCAGTGTTGTGGGCAGAGAGGGAGAACTCAATGTGGAAGTTTCTGAGGGAGATTCCTCTTTACCTTCACTGTGTGCCCTATTTGCAGTAAGGGCTAAGGGGGAAAAAAAAGCATCAAGCTGTAATAAAACAGTCTTTCTTCATTCAATTGATTAGGAATTTACAATTTCTCAGCTTAAAAAGCCACAGTGCAAGTTACTGTTTGCTTCAGGGGGGCCCCTGTTTCAGCCTCTGCTCCTGCAAGGATGCAGAAAGCCCAGAGTCAGCAGCCAGTGTTCTCATATGTACACAAAGCAGGCAGGTTGCCCGAGCACTGAGGCCCAAAGACACTCAAAATAGTAAATAAATACACATAAAACAACTCTAAAAATGAGGATTTAACAGCACTGATTGTTTAGAATTACAATCTCTTATTACATTAATCTTCACATTTTAGCATCTTTTTAACCACTATACAAAAGCTGCTAAGTGACTCTTTCTTCTAAACCAGCCATGTAAGAGCACAAAGCACAATAATCATTTTTTTTTGGCAAAGTAACTTGCTTTCAGAATATACCATCCTTTTGAATCACAGTTTACATGTAGCAGGTGTGTTGTCCTAATACAATATCCTCTTTCTCCTCCTGCACATTGCCAGGGAGCAAGACACCTCTGAGACCTCTCCTAGTTTCAACTGCTGCCTCTTAAATCCTCCTCATAACAGTTTACTCACTTGGGGCAGCTGCTCCTCATTTCTGCCTCAGCATTGTCCTGTTTATTGCATTAATCTGGTTTCCAGGATAAGCCACATCAGCCTGCTGTGCTTACAGAGGAGCAGATGTTACATGCTCTACACTTGCCCCCTTGCAAACATCTCAGGAGCATTTCAGGGAATCAGAACCACAGAATGGGTCAGGTTGGAATGGACCACAGTGGGCCATCTGGTCCCACCTCCCTGCTCAAACAGGGTCATGCCAGAGCACATGGCAGAGCACATTTATCTGCTCCTTTTACATCCTCCTGTTTACTTTTTTCTCTGTTTACTTCCCACCTACCTGCTTTTACCAGCAGAATCCACATTAGGTATCTGAAGAGGAACAAGAGATCTGTGTTCTCCCAGCCCATGCACTGACTTTCCACTCATAGGGAAATTCCAGATTCTTAGGGAGCTTCTTTACCTGGCAAAAATATGGCTGGATAAGACTTATGTCTTTTACCTGGAACAGAACATGGGGTACCTCATCATGCTGGAACAAAAACCATGGAGCACATGATTTTGTGGAAGTCCTGAAGACCTCCCCATTCCAAGGGTGGGACTTGGAGCTTTATCTGGACTGAAAGGGGAGAAAGCACAGGCTGGACCTCAGCCTTATCTGTGGCAATGCACTCAGAGGACTCAGCCAAACCACTGCAAACCTCACACAAAAGCCAGGACTGCCTCAAGTCAACCAAGCCTATCCAAGGACCATTTGGACAATGCTCTCAGGCACAGGGTGGGATTGTTGAGGTGTCTTGTGCAGGGCCAGGAGTTGGTCTTGATCCTGATGGGTCACTTCCAACTCAGCATATTCTGTGATTCTGTAAGTCCAGCACATTCCACTGCTGCTGTCCTGCACGAGTATCCAGCTCAGCTCACATCCCAAAGCAGCCAGATTCCAGGTGCTGGCTGTGCAGTCAGGATCACAGCACTTGAGGAGATCCAACCCCAGCACTACCAGGTCATACACAGACACTTCATCATTACCCAAAACTGTGCTCTGTTTCTTAGGACTGACAGACTATCAAGAGTCATCTCCTCTCCAGAAGCCTGACCCCAGCTCTCCAACTGTCTGCACACACAACCCCTTTTGTACACATATCCAACATCTACACCTCTTCCCACCTTGTGCATAACAGCAAAAGGCACCACATTACACTGTTTCCTTCTTGCTTGTACACACCTCACACCTCCTACCCAGCAAAAACTGCTGCTGGCTCATTCTGAAATCCAGCAAGGCACTTTGAGGGATGGTAAAGACTTTGTGCACGCACAGGCAGGATGCAAATCCCCTCCTCACCCCAACTTGCCTTAGGGGCAAACAGAGACCTCAGCAACCTCCTCAGCGAGAATGACCACAACACAGAGCCCATCATCTGGTCTGCAAAGAGCAGCAACACCAAGGGAACAGACCAATTTCCCTAAAGCTTCAGCCTGCATTTTGCTTCAGTGCTTCACAGAACTATTTCTTCCTCCCCAGGAAAGAAATCTTCATTAGTCACATTGCATGTGTTAACACATGGAAGGTAAAAATCAGCAGTAATTAGTGTCTGTAGGAACACAGCAGAGAGGAATGGTAATAAAAATTCCAAAGCAAGCAAAGCCTCCTTGAGAAGCTGATGGTCAAGTGGAGAATTTACTAGTGGTATTCCTGTTCCCACACCGTAAACGTCAGGGATTACCTCCCAGCAAACACTCAGGCAAAACAGGAACATTTGCCCTATTCAAACTGGGCAAAAATCTGGGCCCGGGCAGTTCAGGACATGATATATATATGACACATTAAAAGTAATAATAATAAAAAGAACAGGAAGGTGGAACAAAGAAGAAATTCAAACCATAAGCTGGCAACTGGTCCTGGATCCATCCCAGCAAACACTACTGGCTACAAAACGTAGAAGGTCCCGCCAGGTGTGTTGAGATAGCCTTGCTGCCACCGCTGCACGTTGCAGGTAGTTTTATCCACCTCTGGGAGGAAAAGGTCCTTGTAGAAAAGCGTTTTCCTCCCCTGACATCAGATGAGCTCCTCCTTCAGGGGTTCAGTTTCCCCAGGGAGCGTGCCGTTCATCTCCGGGGAGGTCTCGGTGCCCAGATAGCCCAGGAGGATCTCGCTGCGCCGCCGCGACAGCTGCAGGATGTCTTCTGCCAGCAACTGCACCGTCGTGTACCTCACGTTGTCGAAGTCAAACATGTCCTTCAGATACTGCACTATCTGGTGCTGCAGGAAAAAAGCAAGGTTTACAGTCAGGAGGGCTCCTTCCACCTGCCAGTACCAGCTGCCTGGTCTGCACAGGCAGAGAACCCCAAAGAATGCTGCACGTCTGCCATCCAAGCAAAGACCTGTGTCAGGCTGGGGATTGCTCTGGTGGACACATCCCCTCGTGTGGGGAAAAGTGTGGACACATCCCCTCATGTGGCTTCTGAAAAAGGACAGCAGAGCTCCCAAGGCCAGGAAAGCAGTGCTGATGTCCATGGCAATATCCATGCAAACATTTAATAAACGCAACATGTCTCACGACATTATCAATCAGAACAAGAGGATTCAGGCTTAAAGATCAAATACGTAACTTGTAAGATCCCATATGTACTCTTAGACAAAATATTCTTGCAGCATATGCACCCATAATCTCTTCCAATACTGATAAGTTGATCTCATCACACGTTTTTGATGTCAACTATGGTAAATTGTGCTGGGAATCCTTATCAATCTGAATTCAGCAATTTGCATCTCAGAAACAAGTGATTTTTAAAAGGCTTTTGTAGAGAGTCACGTTTCTTAACGCCACATCAGTCCCCAAGAGCACATGCCTGCAGCTTCAAGCCAGCAGACAGGAGTCCCACACAGAAGAGGCACAGAAAAGCCACCTTACCTTGAAGAAACTGCAGACTTCAGAGAGCTGCTGCTTGGGCCCCAGAAAACCAAAGGCTAGAACAGGACTGACATGCTCCGATACGGAGTAGAAATGAGAGATAAATCCATCTGGTACCTGCCACAGGGAAGGCAAGAATTGGTTGGTTTTCATTCTCAGACAGAACGAGCAACTTATTCCATATCAGCTACCAAATTCCCTGCCAGAAAGCACTGAGCTTCAGTAACTGAAGTTAAGAGCTATTAGGAACATCTCTTCCTGCAGAACTATATTTATCTTTTAGATCCCTTGAAGGATGACTATCTTCATGTTTCTAAACTACTATTTCAAGAGGAAAATAAACACAGGAAAATGAAAATCAACCACCAGCCAGTCTTTATTGCCTCGATTTAAAACCTCCAGCTCAAGCCAGGGAAGGACATGCAAATACCCAAGGTAGACCTACTGCATGAGAGCACCAGCACAGCTTCCAGAGCTCTCACTTCTCCTTGTGCCACCTCACAAGGCAAACCCCGTCCTACCAGCTGGCTGTGGGATCGAGCTGAAAACCTGCCAGAGGCCACAGACCCTGTGGCAGAACTGGGATTATGAAGTTGTGGCTTCCTGTTCCCCAGGTCCATGAACTCACCCACTGTGATACTTCAGAAAGTCACAGATATAAGTGAAACTCATCAAGTAATAACGAGTCAGCATCAACTGGGGAGTGCAGTTCAGGAGCAGTCCCTTGTTGCTTGGGGTCTGTGGCCATTCCTAAAGCATTGTGAGCAGGGAGCAGGAATACCACACAGGCAACACTTCTTTTGAATCCTCACATTAAGGAAAAGGGAGAATAAACTGGGACTGACACAGTAAAATACTGGCATACAGTGACAGCAGGACCCCAGTGCTCTAAAGCATCAGAGAGAATGTGACTCAGCTCAGTCTTACACCACTTAAGATTTTGTATTTTGTCAAGATCTAGGTGTTATCTTTTCATCTTCAAATACACTAGATTCCTTCCCTTTCAATTAATTTTTCTTACCATCAGAAGCCTTCTTTTTGCTTTCAGAACTGACCAGCAGGCAGTTGCCAGAGCCTGCAATTGAGAGAGAGGGAGACTACCAGTTACTGGGATTACTTAAAAAAAGTTCACCATCAAAACATCAAAGCAGTGGCCCTTTTGTGCCAACAACTCTAAAATGACAAAAACTGAAGTGAACTAGAAGCATATTTAGCCACTCCAGATCCATTCCAGAGCAGCCAAAGGGTTTTTGAAGATTTCTAATACGATCTGACATAGTTGCCCCACAGCCCACGCTCCGCTGTGAACAGACAGCTGTTAAAAGGCGCCTCCCAACCATCTTATTCTCAGCCTATCAAACTGGAACCTGCAGCTGGGGCACAGGACTAGAGGAAAGCACTGCAATTTGAGCTTCAGTGTCTGCTGAGGTGCCACCAGAATGAATGGCCACGTGCTAAAGAACACACACATTTTTCCCTACACTGTGATCCTCTTATCCTCATTCATGAAAATAAAGTGTTGTCATCTCTTAGCATCTCCATGGCACCACTGATAAAGGCCCCCAGTGCAGTAAGTCTGGTTGTCAATGAGATGCTTTCAAAACAGGGAGAGCTTTCCCTGTAAGCAATTTCCGTGTTCCAGAAGACGGCTGTTCAGAGCTTTGGGAAAGCACGGTGTTTATGAAGAGAGAGAATTCAGCTCAGCCAGGGCAGAGGAGGTTTCTGCTCTTTTGTAGCCTTGGCACTGTGATCTCAGGCACAAGGACTCCCTGTGTCACACACCGTCTCCTTGAAGCTGTCGGAGAGCCAGCGGTTGCGCAGCACGGCCAGCACGGAGGAGGGCGGGTTCTCCAGGTCCTCGAAAGCATCCATGAGGATGAAGTCCAGCACAATATCAAAGAAGCTCATGCACACCACCTGTCAGAGAGCAGAACAGTCTGTAAAGGGAACAGGTTCACAAAAAAAAAAAAAAAAGAGACGGGATTTTTTTGGTTTAAAGCAACATTAACATAACAAGCTGAAGTCAATGTAATCGTATTTCAGCAGCAGCTCTTTCACTCCTGAGCCATTCCTACATATCCATTGTCACAGGATCACAGAATGGTCTGAGTTGGAAGGGCCTTAAAGATCATTGAGTGCCACCCCCAAGCTACGGGCAGGGACACCTCCCACTAGACCAGGTTACTCAGAGCCCTGTCCAACCTGGCCTTGAACACCTCTGGGAAGGGGGAGTCCACAACCTCTCTGGGCAACAATTATCTTCCAACTCCTCTGCAACTCTAAAGATAATGTCTTTACCAACCCCTCTTCCCTCCAGCTCCTGCTGAGTAGTTGGCCAGGTCTCTTGCTTCAGGGCATAACGCAGCATCTCCTCGTAGCTTTCCAGGAAAGCTTTGGGATTCTGGGAGAGTAGAGAAACAGAACACTTCAGAAGGTACAACAGCTGTGGGCATGTTTCAGCAAAGTTTGACTCCTCTGTTTTGAGCTATCATCAACATCACAACAGTTACCAGCATGCAGATGAAGTTTTCTTCTTCCAACACACCAGACAAACTCTGGGTTGGGATGCAGGAACAAGTGTCCCTGTGCTCAAGACACAGCTCAGTTGTTACACAAACTTCCTACCTTTTCAGCTTTTGTCATCAGTCCTATCACCATCTGCTTCCCAACCTCCCCAAAAAACAGTTGATTGCTTTCATCCTCCAGCAGCTCCTAGAGAGGGAACACAGAAGTCACGTGAGCAGCTGCACCCACACAGATCCTGAGCTGGCAGGAAAAAAAAGGACAGGACACGAAGTAGTGTCATTAACCTTTCGTAAGCTGGAGTCTAGAAAACAAAACTGCTCTCTCCAGGAAATGAGTTTAAAATTAGATTGAAAGACTGGAATTGTCCAGAACACTGGAAGCTGCTGTTCAGGCTCCACACACTGCCAGAAGGAGGATTGTGGGAAGAAGGAAATGCTGCTCCCCCACCTCAGAGGTTTGACACCAGCCCAGTTGAAAGTTCATAAGTGGGAGCAAAAAGCTTTTGGGCAACTCTGAAATTCCCAAACTTCCCAGAGCTAAACCAGCATCAGTGGCCATGTAACCACCACTCCAGCTGGGCATGGGGACCGGGGGATTATCTCTCCTTCCAAATCAAATTGATCAGAATGAGACTGCAGAATGAAGCAAGGGGAGTTTGGGCTGCTGCTGCTTTCACTTGCTCTAGAGAGGTAAAGACTTAACCCCTACACTGGTGGAGGAGAATGTGCTGCTGGCAGGAAACCCCGGAGCAGTTCTCACCTGGAATGCCTGCCTGACACAGTGCAGCTTCGCCAGGAAATCCTGGTCACTGTAGCAGCCAAGGAGCTCCGTCCTAGAGGGAAAGGGGAAGGATTGCATAAATTCCAGTACTCCTGGTGTTCCTACCAACTGTGGGGCCCTAAAACCACAAAAATTAATTCCCGGTCTGTGCATAGGAGAAAGGAACAACCACATTCCCTTTGTCCTGCTCCCTGGGTAACCACAGCCCCTCTGCCAGGCTGTTACAGTGAAGGGCTATGCCAGTGTCCCAGAACAGTCACACTTCCTATTACTAATTTCCTGGGACAATTACTCTTTCTTAGCATGCATGTCCTAAAATCTGGGGCTAATTCCCTGCAAAGTCCAGACCAGCAGGAAAGATGCTGTGAATTTATGACCCCAAAGGGTTTCTCTGCTTATGGGGCTGCTCAAAGGCAAATGATGTGCTGACACTGCTCAAAGGACCCTCACAACTCCAGCTGGCACCTCACCTCAGCGTCCGGCACGCCACCTTCCCTTCCTTCACCAGCTGCAGGGCTTCTTCATATGCTGCCACCGGCCTGGAGAGGTGGAATGGCATTTCCTCAAAGGGGAGAGAGTCAAAGAGCTGCAGAGGTGGCAACAGACACAAAAGGACCTCATTAAATATTTGCAAATACTTAAGAGGCTGTACACAGGCAAGATGGGCCTTTTTGCATAGAATCACAGAATCCTGAGCTAGCAAAGTTTGTCAGTGACAATTATTGCATGCAGGGATGCTTCTTTTCCCACCAAAAGCTGTCTCAGCTCAATATCCCCTAAAACTGACACAACCAAGCCACCTCAGGCTAGGTAACAGTACTTTCCTAACTTTTATGGCACGTTTTCTACAGTAGACAGAAAGACTGACATGAAGTGCTGGTTGGGACAGCCTGCACCACCCCCCTAATCAAAAAGCTTTTCCCAACATCCATCGTGAACCCCC
This sequence comes from Scytalopus superciliaris, assembly GCA_013400415.1. Taxonomy (NCBI): domain Eukaryota; kingdom Metazoa; phylum Chordata; class Aves; order Passeriformes; family Rhinocryptidae; genus Scytalopus; species Scytalopus superciliaris. The sequence goes on from VXBX01007118.1 coordinate 79,233, forward strand.
CAGCTTGGGGCTGTTGCTGAGTTTTATCATCTTCCTTTTCCAGGGTGTGTTTGGCTCTGCTGCCTTTGTGCCTTCCCTCCAAGCTACTGGACACTGTGACACACAGCTAGGCACTTCAGTCACCTCTGCTGCAGAGAAGAAGGAATCCTCAGAAGCTGAGCTGTCCTCATCATCCGTCCGCAGGCGCAGCGATCCATCCGCCAACGGAAGCATTAAAGTCTTCTCTGGAGGGGAGAAAGAACCTGGATGTGCTGGAGCTCATGGACCACCATTTCTCTCAGCTCCTGTGCTCTCTCCCTTCCCCACAGGCAGCCCTGTGTCACTGCTTCATTGCCTGGCTTACAGAAAAGACATAAAAACAGGCAAAAAACCTGGCATTTTAATGCATCCCTACCCCGGGTGGCCTACCCAGATCCAGCAGGATGCTGTCTGATGGGAGTGAGGATCCAAACTCTTCCTGGAGGTGGTAGGCTCGGTGCAGGAGGGACTCCAGCTTCTCAGCAAACTCCCTTCTCTGGGACTCCTCCTTGAACACACAGAAATGCCACCCTTAGTTAGCCAGCTGGGCAGGGGCAGATTGAACTGCACGAATGTGGGAGGGAATTTTCAGTCAAAATGGGATTTACAGGTTGCAGATTAAACAATTCAAAATAAAAAGAGAGGAGTCCTTCATGCCACAATGCAACCAATAATGCACAAGGGATGGGAGCTTCTACACAGCCCATTCAAACCCTCTGGCTTTTGAGCTTCACAATTTTGATTTCCTGTTAAAAAAGGAAGAAAGAACTAAAGAACTTTAACCTGCCATCCAGAAAAACAGGTGTTTTAATGAGTTATAGACCACTTAATTCTCATGACTTGTGATTTCAGCTGAAATTCAAGAGGAACTTGAATCAGGAAACCCGTGTTGAAGATAAGAGAGTATCCAGAACTGGGTAATACAGAGTAGGAGTCCTTGGGCTAATGTGCTGTGAGCAACACAGGATAGGGGGGAAAAAAAGGCAGAAAAATAAGACTTATACAGCATCTTGCCTTCATGCCCCTGTGTTTGCATGAGTATCTCACCCAAAAGACAGAAGCATCAACAAGAAGCACAAAATCTATTTTGATAATGAATCAACTGTTTTTAAGGCGGTTGTTTCAGAAATCCTCTAGGACTCTTCAAGGAGAGCCAACAACAACAGAATCCAGATTTGGCTTGGATAAATATTATCCAGCACAAAAGACAAACGTCCCACAGACTTACTGCACTGTTTACAAGGGGCTGGGAATACTTTTTGCCAGTGAGAACTGGACAGTGTAGCAGCTTTCACAGCCCTGAGCTACAGCAGCTCTTTTTAGCTTTGTGGCTGTCACTGAGCCATCCTAGTTTGGATCTCCTCTATCAAACACCTTCCCTGCACAGTCCTCAGTCCAAGACAGCAAGGGCCTGTCCTAAAATACTGCTTTCTGAATGAGTCACCCATCTCTGAGCAGGAGCATACCTATTTCCCACCATGTTACCCCTGTTTTTCTCATTAATATACACAGGCAGCTGCCCTCTGCTTCTCCACCCAGCTTCCCAGGAATCCCAGCTGATTCCCTCCCAAGAAGTGGCAGTGACCACCAAGATCTCCACTTTCAAATGCATTACAAAACTACAGAGACAACACACTGCCAGGCAAAGCAGTGCTGAATTCATCCCAGCCTTCCCCTACCCCAGGCTCTGCCACAGGAGGACACGAGTGACAGTGAGTGACATGAGGCTGGAAGGTGGGTAGGAGAGCTGGGGAATGAGGGGGCGAGACGTATTAAAAAGAGAAAGAAATTAAAAACACCCACTCCCATTGCATAAGGAAGCTGCAGATACAGACAGCTCTTAAACACAGTCTGGCCCAACTCTGCTCTTAATTTGCTCTCTTTTTAACCTCCCACTAATTACTGCTTCCAGCACCCAGACTGGCCTTCCAGCATGTTCCCCAGCTGGCAACTGCAAGGCAACAATGGGGACCTACCTCTGAAATGTTCTCAGACATGCTCTCCTGCTGTTTCCTGCTGTCCCAGGGCACAGGGGTGCTGGTGCTAGCACTGTCCCTCTGCCTGATGCTCAGTGCCTGTTCCCATTTCTGCAGGGCCTCCTCAAACAGCTCCATGCCTGGAAATGCAACCATATACCAGCTGTGAGAATCCCAGGCCACTCAGGAAAGGAAATACAGGATGAGTCTTTGCTCACTCAGACAATCCACGAAAGGGAAATCTCTCCCCAGCTGAAAGAATAAAGGTATTGTATTTATTTCCCTTTCAAATACGGTTTATTTTGGATTAAAATTCAGGAGAACATCCCCAAACCTGTTAAAATATCATCCATGTTACTTCCAAAATACTGTTCTCTGCACAAGATGGGCCTGTTGTTCGAGAACAGTATTTTGGAAGTAAATTACTCACTGATAAAACAGATAAATGTATTTTTAGAAGATGGGAATTTCATACCTAACAAGTGACTGAGTTTAAGTTGAGAACAGGAGAGAGCTTCCTGTTAGAGCTCTGTGTCAACTCCCACCACCCTCCCAGGGTGATGCCCGCCCTGTGCTTGCTTACCTTGAACATAGAGGCTTTCTGCACTGGAATCACCAATGGCTCCAGCATCTCCCATCGCCTGGGCCTCCCACATCCCTGCAGGTGTTGGACTGGAGGAGTTGACAGCTACCATCTGCAGGAAGGGAGCAGAGGGCACCACACTGAGCTCTCTCCAAGGGCAGCGATGGCAAGACCACACAAACACCACCACCAGTTAAATTTTAACAAAAAGGCATTTCCCATGTTTGCCCTCTTGCTTCCTTGTATTGGTGCTCCCATGCCTGGGAAGGGGGAGGTATTAAGGGTTACTTAATCTCCCTGTGCTTGGGAGACAAGGTGAGAATTCCTGCTCTTCTCCACCCAGCACCACAATGGTGCCTCTGAAAGCTCAGAAAGTTGTGTGGGAAATACCTTCCCAGCTAATTTACGCCGAAGTTTCATTAGGAAATGTGAGCTGTACAAGGATGAGCACCAGCAGGAGGGCACTGGTGGAGGTGACAGCCTGGGAAAGCTCCAAAGCAAGCACTACCGAGGCACCAGGATTTTGATGGAAAGCTCGTGTCAGTCCCAGCTGTCTGTACAAAAACCACTGGAAGCAGAGGGGAAACAACCACAGTCCAAATAAAGGAAGAGATTCCCAGCAAAAATACAGCTGAGGAATCCCCAGAGGGCAGGGGGAATCCTCCTTGCTCTCTTTATAACCAAACCCCTTCCAGGGAGGGCTGAGCACTACAATCCACACAGCAAAGCATCAACTTTGTCCAATTTCACACCAGGGCATCAATGTCTCCTGAAGTCTGACCCAATAAAGAGCTGGGTTCAATGATCAGCACTTGCATGTGGTTTAGAGAAACCTGAGCCTGGTACTAGAAAAAAGCTGCAATAATCAGCTGACAGATGAATTCTTGTCCTGCCTCCACTGATCAGTCCCTGTGGGGTGTTAATAAATCCCCTTGAGATGCAGAACTGCAAATCATCAGTTCACGGGATGGCAAAGAGGAGCCCCGGGAAGCAGATGAGAGCACAGGCAAAGCCTGCAGCTGTGCAAAGGATGAGCTGTTTGTCCATCAAGTAACATGAAACCAGTAGGTACAGTGTCACAGACTCAGCTCCCACACAGGAAGGGAGGCACAGGAAGAGATCCCTCTCCGTGGGAATATCCCCACCCAGGCACCAGTGGAAAAAAGGAACTTATAGATGGCTTCTATCTGAAAAGAAACAGATTTCAGCCATACAAAACCTGGACAGCATCTGTGGGAATGGAGAAGCCACGGGGGAATTAAATGGATGTGAGAGTTCCTGCAGGGGGAAAGAGGCCAGAGCTGGGGACAGTCTGGTCCTCACTGGCACGTCCCATCACATCCCAGTTCCCCAGGGAAAGCTGGTGCAGGGCTGTGCCGGCACTGCCGCCTGCTGGAGACACACTTGGGCCTGCACAGATTTTGGCAGCTTTTGGTGCTTTAACTAAACACAGCAATGGCTGCACACACTGCAGGGGGCTGGTGCCCAACAGTTCCCCTCAGAGGGGCGATTCTCCCTCTCCTTCCCCAGCAGTGCCAAGCAGTCCCCCAGCCTGGGCGATGCCAAGGGAGGCTTTCACTGTCACAGCACATCACCCATGTCCCTGCTGCTCCAAGAGAAGGTGAGGCTCTGAGCAATGGGGATGTAGAACAGGTCTTGAAGCCACAAATACTTCCAGTTTTAACCTCACAAGAGGTGGATATAAGGCACTGATGGCTTCCCCCTGCCTAGTTAAGCCTGAATTACCTGTATTTATAGGCTGCTGCTTTTGGCTTTGGAGGAGGTAGAACAACCAGGCTGTGTTCTCACCTGTGCTGTTTCCTGAACAGAGCTATCAGATTTTGGTAGTTAATTTGGTTTTCGCAACAAAGCAACCTGTGATCAGCCCCAGCACAGGAGAGCTGTGCTGACACAGGGGCTGCTGAGCCACCCAAACCCCCGCCATGGAGGGAAGCAAAGAAGCTCCCCAGTGCTGTGAGACCCAGCAACAACCCCACCTCAGTCCCTGAGGGGGCCACAGAGAGCCCCTCCTGCAGCTCCTCTTTGGCCAAAGAGCTGGGATGTATCCTGGAGCTCCTGGCCACAGGAAATTGCTGCTCTGGTTTCATGCAGGAAACTCCAGACACTCAGTGCAAGGCTAATACCAGAACCCGCCCTACAATTACTCTGTAACCTGTTCTGCTCCAAAGGCTTTGGCATTTTCCATTGGCCAGCACAAGCCCAAGGACTTGGTGATCTCGTTACAGGTACGTGCACTCACAGCTCCCAGCCCTGCCAGGAAGCTCCTTACCGAGGCGAGGCTGTGGGAGGAACTGGAATGTTTGCTGGGCTCAATGGAGGAAATCCCGCTGAGCGTGTCATTGCTCTTGCTGCCAGGGCTCTGCACTCTCCTGCTGGAGTAGCCTGCAGTTGGGAAAGGCCACACAAAAGCAGGGGTTTAGACTCAGGTGACTGGAGCAGTGAACAGGGGAGGGGAACATCATCCTGTCCAGTGTGACTGCAAATGGACAAAGGAGCACCCAATGCCTAAAAATAAGTCATGAATTTCCTGTATGCTTTGTTTTGCTATGGCACAGTTTGAAAGCTGGTGTCAGTGGGGATCTGAGGCTGAGGAATGAGTATCTATTCACAGCTTATGGATGGCATGTGGAAAGAACCAAGCAAAAACTCCTCCACCTTCCCTCAGGCCAGGCAGAGCACAGGCATTGCTCCCTTGGTTATTGTTAAAAATGCCTGAAGCTTTTCATACGCTTCACAACACAAATGCTTAATCCCTAAAGTGCTTTGCTGAGGACCTGGGCCAGTTTTACTCCAAAAATCCAGCAGTGCAGAAGCTGCCCAAGGCCCAGGAGCTGCCACAGAGCTGGACAGACACTCCCAAATCCCCAGCCTGGCCCAGGCCACCCTACCCTCCCAGAGCTGGGTCAGGCATCGCCAGATCAATATGCAACCAGGTCACCCCCTGCCTGGTCGTTATCACAGAGGGAAGCCACAGGCTGTCTGCAGGAGAGGGGATGGGAACTGCAAACCTTGGGGGAAACCTCAGTGCCACCTCTTTTTCCCCAGACTTTGAGCGCAGGGTCTCTCCCTTCCCAAACTCTGTGCTCATTCTGCACCGAAGCACTACACAAACGCCTTTGCTTTCCTGGCAGGAACTTCCCATTGCTCCCTCACAAAAGGAACTGGGGGACTTTCCCTTTGTGCAAGGCTGACCTTTCTTCACGGAGGAGACCCTTCTGGTTGGCAGGATGGGCACCGTGATGCCTCCTGGTTTAAAGCCACATTTCTCAGGAGCAATTTGCTTCTTCCGACGGCGCCGGCGCTTCAGCTGATGAGCCGCGAGAGCCAAGGCCACTGTCCCGAGAGCTGTGGCAAACAGCACCTTCCTCAGGCCTGGAGAGAGTCTCAGCTGAGAGAACACAGACTTTGAACACAAAAGACAGGAAACAGCAACAGTGAAAAACAATTCCACCTTTTTTTTTTTTTTTTTTTNTTTAAAAAAAAAGAAAGCACAGTGTTAAGCACGAGATACCTTGGCTTTCCCCTCCCACCCACAGGCAGCGCCTGCCACGCAGCTGAGACTCGGCAGCAGAGAAACTGTGCAGCATCACGTTGACAGGACCTGGAGAACTTGCTCTCCACCCTCCTTACCAAAACATGCTGCAGAATTTGCACGGAGCCTGCAGCAGACACAATCCGGGTTACCCAAACCCAGCTCTGAAACCCTGGTGTGCTTTATAAAGCTGAGCTTTGTTGCTCCGAGTGGGAAATATGTTACTCTTCTTTAAAAGGGAAGTCTTTTTTTAGCCCCTTTGATGAAGAGAAAGGTTTGAACCCAGGCGTTCCTCAGGGAGGGATGTGGGAAGAGCTTCTCTCCCCTCTCCAAGCCCACCCTGAGCAACTTTCTTCCACCAATCCTTCCAACCCCTCCACCTGCAAACCCCCAGCCCCACCCCCTGTGCCCCCATCCCTCACGATGCACATACAGAACCCCACCGAGCCAGGGCTGTGACAGGAAAGCCTCTCCCCTCGCTGTACCTGCCCAAACGTCGTGTAAACAAACACGGGGATCTCTGCCACGGTCATGGCCAGGGCCTGCATGATGGACATTCCCTCTGTCCTCCTAAATGCCATGTCTGCACGGGGACCTTGGCACCTCCCGGAGCCGCGGAGGGGAAGGGCACTTGTGGGGGCTGTGCCAGCTGCTCACGAAGGAATCCACCTTCTCTCTGACATCCGGCGCCGAGTCCTGGCCTTGGCCTTCATCCAGCGATCCTCCTCCTGTGGGAAGAGGGGAAAAATCAGGTGAGAGGGACACACAGCGCCCGGTACTGCACAATGGGTCACCTGGAGCAGCAGCGCCCGGCAGGAGATCTAAAACACCTTCTGACCAGCGTCTCTCGCTTGTCCTACCGACCCTGGGGGCCATTCCCAAACTGCTCTGCAGCAGCATCCTGGGATTCCATACCTGCCAGAGGGTTCCGCAGGCACCAGAGCTGGCTGCTCGTGGGTTTTGTTTGCAGTCCCCACACAAAAAAAACCCAAACAACCATTACAAATAACCCCACGCACACACATTTTGTCAAAGACCTGCTTTCGCTCCGGGCACCGGCCGAGGGGGGTCTGGCCGGGCATTCGCTGCGGGCTGTGGCGGAGCTGCGGAGGCGGGATGTGCTCAAGGACAGAGCACAGCCGGCACCGAGGTGTGACCCCGCGGCTCCGTGCCGGCCCCCCGCGCCCCCTGCTCCGCGGCACAGCGGGGATGGGCTCGGGGCAGGGGGGCCCGGGGGGCTCTGCCCACAAGGTTAAACCCGGCCGGGAACAGCCCGGGCGCGATGGCAGCGCGGACATGCCCCCCGCCCCGCTGCACCATCCCCCGGGGCTTGTTCCCGCACCCACCCCCCGCATCCCCCCGCACCGGGGGGTCCCATCCCCGCG
>VXBX01007118.1:87531-138628 GCA_013400415.1 Scytalopus superciliaris
GAGCCGCAGCCCCGCAGCCTGCGGGATGATTGCCCCTGTCGGGGGGTGTGTTGGAGGTGCCCGGGGCTGCTCCGCGCTTGAGAGACCCCAGGCCCGGGCACGCACAGGCCAGCTCTCTGTGGGCTGCGGTGGCACCAGGACCGGCCCAGGGAGCGGCTGGGGCTGTGCCAGGGCAGGGCTGGGCTGGGTCTTGGGGAAAGGCTCTGCCCCCAGAGCGTGGGGGGCACTGACCGGGCTCCCGCCCCGGGGCTGCCGGAGCTCCGGCACAGGGTGGCGTTGCTGGGGTGTCTGTGCAGGGCCAGGCCTTGGACTGGATGGTCCCTGGGGGTCCTTCCAGCTTGGAATGCTCTGTGATCCACAAACTCGACAGCAGGAGCTGCGTGTGGATGTGGTGACCCCCCTGTGGAGTGAGGAAACGTGGGTACCCCCGAGCAGCAGGTGGTGAGATGGGGCTGCTGAGCGCGCCCATCCCTTGGGTGTAATAATGGAAAATTAATAAAATTATTAATTATTAAAATTATCAACATCTTGGCTGGGCAGGAGAGAGAGAGAGAGGCAGGTCAGAACTGGCTGGGGTCCTGCCTGGAGAGTGAAGTCCGGCTGGTGACTCTGGGACTGGGCTTCTTGTTCTAACCCATTGTGTTGGGGGCTGGTAAACAAACAGAGCAGAGCTGCCTCATTCCAGACCTGCTGTGCCCCGGAGTAATTCTGGCCCCGTTGGGAACTGGGCCCCTGTAAGCAGATATCACCTGCTGTATCCGTGCCAGCGAGTCATATGCTATGAAAAAGGGAGATATTAACCACAGGTGCAAAACAAGGAGCAGATGGGGAGCTTGAAGATGCCGTTCTCATGCAGACGACCTTGGTAGCAGAAGAAACGCTGTGAAGAAATCTGATGTTTAGAAGCCTTACTGTAAGTCCCTGATAAGTGTTTTTTAGCTCCAAGGCGTAGGAAGGAGCCAGGCCTGGGAACAGTGATTCCAGAGCAAGGAGGCGTTTATAAATCGTGGCTTCTGCTGCTACACCTACTCCGCTGGCTCGTACATGAATATTCATGTGCCTAATTACAGTAGTAATTTCTTGACACCAAATGAGCACTGCTCCTTGTGGACAAGCGTGCAGGTGTTTGTGTGAGGAGGGGATGCTGGAAGGGAATGGATCACTGGGGCTGGAAACCACTCTGTGAAGGGGGAATTCAGCCTGTTTGTGTCCTCACAGGGCTCTGGAGTGGGTGAGCTCTGCCCTGTCTCCCCCCCAAGAGCCACAAGTGACAGCTGAGGTCTGTGTGGGCAGCAGGGGTTGGGTTTGTAACACTCTTTAGCACTGCAGATCTTCTGGGAGGGGAGTGGGACCTATCTAGAAAGAGCTGTGGCATTGGAGAGGCTTTATCCAGCTCCAGGCATTTAACAAAGTCATGTTTTACTGGAACTGCAGCGACTGGGAGATAAATGGACTGGCCATTATGTGCTGTACCACTCAGACAGCATTAGCTCCTGCTGTCTGCCTGAGCTGACTGACCAGCACACAATTCCAACAGGAATTAAGGCCCAGTGGTCAGGAAATGAGGCAGAGCATGGTCAGCACAACAGCCCTGGGGTGGCTCAGGGCCTGGAGCAGTGCTGGTTTGAAACCTGTCAAATACAACCCAGAGCAGGTGCTGGGTGAAGGAGTTTAGACTGGGCTCGACCTACCTCATGACAAAAACCCTTCCAAAAATCCACTGGAGAGCCTTCACATGGCTCTTCAGAGCTCAGGCATCACTTAGCAGGGCTCTCCAGAACAGCAAAGCAGATGGTACAAGCTGGGGCAGGAGGGTGATCTCTGCTACCCTGGGAGTGGGGAACAAGCTTCAAACCTTGGGCAGCTGCAGGATACAGAGCTTTTGTAGGATTCAGCATCTCTCTTGAGGATGTTCTGTACTGACACCTGAACTACCAGTTGCAGCCATCAAAACCTCAGAGGGGATGCAGCACCTGCAGACTGACTTCAGACAGGTCACTTTTCATCTTAGCTGGAAAAGGACCTTTCTCCTTGATGAGCTGAACCTTCCAGTTATCAGTGAGTGGGTCTGATCCCAAACCTCGGCAGGCAACACATTGGATGTCCCTGTTCTAGACAGGCTGCAAGCCAGGCTCTCCAAGGGAGGCCTGGAAATAATTGTAGGTGTCTGGTTTTTGTCAGTTCTGATGTGAAGTGGCTGTGGGTGAAAGTGTGAGTACAGCTTTTGGGTGCTTATCCCACTGCTAATGTCATTACTGTAGCAGCAAGAGGTTGGCTTTATCTTGAAGCTCCTGCAGACTGACAGACTTCCCCCATCTCCCTGAACTCTGGTGATAAAACAGACAGTCATCATTAATAAGTGAAAGAGACCCTCTGTTTGCTGACCTTACTGGGGTTGGCACCTTAAAGGTTCAGAGAACAGGAGGTGACAGAAGAAAAGGGCAAGATTCTGGTAGGGGACACAGCCAGGACAGCTGGCCCAAACTCACCAGAGGGATATTCCAGACCATATGGCATCTGCTCAGCAATAAAACCTAAGAGAAATTAGAAGGGGAACGTTCATTATGTTCAGCATTTGACTTCTGGGGTAACCACTACTTGTACTGAGGCCCTGCTTCCTGGGAAGTGGCCAGGCATCACCTGCTGATGGGAAGTAGAGAATAAAATCTTTTGGTTTCCTTTGCTTCCACACATGCAATTTTTGCTTCATTAAACTGCCTTTATCTTGACCTATGAGGTTTTTTCCCCTTGTTTTCAACCCCCTGTTTTGCTGAGGAGGGAGCTGATAGAGCAGCTTGCTGGTCACCTGGCATCCAGCCAAGGTGAACCCACCACCACAGTGGGTTTTTTCCTCCCCTAAATGCCTTGCTCATGAGTTAACCAAGCTGTCCTGTTAATGGCTTCCTTCTGTCCTCTAGCACAGTTTCCCTTGGCTCCCAGCCTGGCTTTCCTGACTCCTGGTGACCAAATACTTGGAGCATACTCTGTATCAGCTGTTGAAATTCAGGTGGTTTTTAGATGCTGACTGAGTGGCTTCTTTCATACTGCAACCCTGTTCAAAGTAGGACGTAGATTTGCCTCAGCTGCTTCACCAGAAGAGCAAATGTTACTGTAGCCTGGGCATTCTGAGCTATTTGGAGGCTTCAGAAAACCCAACAGCCAAAATCTGCTGGCAGGTACGAGAGGCTATTCTTGGTTTAAGGCTCCTGGCCCTGGTTTGATCTTTGTAATTTAAGGTGGAAAGTAGAAGTAATGCCCAGTTGGGAAAAATGGGTACCCTGCAAGTGGTAAAAGGGCCACCCTGTCAGAGCTCACAGTGTACAGGCCTGGGCCAGATGGAGGGGAAGGGATGGAAAAATCACAGGAGCCTGGAAGGGACACAAGTCAAGTGGTGCAGCATCGTCCAGAACAGCTGTGGTGGTGGCACAAGGCAGTGGGAGCACTGGGATTTTATTCCCCTCACTTTTAAGCAGAGAAAGGTGCTAATGCTTTCAGCAAAGGAAACAACATACGCTGTTTTAAAGCCTGACCCTGATGGCCTTAAGTCAGGGGGCTGTATGCCCAGCCTGTTTGATGCTGTGCCTGCAGTGCAGAGGGACCCCCCGGCTCAGCACTGCTTGCTGACGCTCCTGACATCCCAAATGTGTGTCTGCAGCTCTCCTGGGGGAAGGAGCTTTTCCCCAAGCCCTACCTGCCCTCCAGCACTGCCTTGCCCCTTTGGGGCCCGTGGCCCAAGTGCTGCTCTCCTGCTGGGTCACCCTGTTTGCCCACACGGGCCCCGATAATGCAGCTCGTGTTCCTGCTGGCCAGCCAAGCCTCCCGGAGGAAACCCAACCTTTGGCTGAATTATTGATGTCCTGGAATGCAGCACGACTCTCTCCTCTTCCTGGAGAGTGAGAGTGGCACTGACAAAAGGCTGCCCTGCATTATTAATCCCCCCCTCAGCTCCCAGTGCCTGGCTGGGTCAGTGCAGGGATGTTTCCTCTCAGCTCTGCAACCTGGCACGTGATCCCAGGATGCAGATCCTGGGCAGGAGCTGTTGACCCAGTCATCATGTTCTAGAAAACAAATGGGAATAGTTCTGCCACAGCAGGGTTGGAGGAGCTGAAGGTTCTCCTCAGCATTGCGATTGCCTGTGCTCTGCTGGCCCTGCCTATCTCCCAGTGGATCTGCACCAAGCCTGTAAATCAACTTGATAAAACCAAATAACACTCCCATTTGTGACAGTCTGCTGCAAAAGGCAGCAATGCCTCTAGTGCAGGAGCAGCAAGATATAAAATACTCTATATCTGTCTTTTTACAGTCAGGAGCCATAAGTGTATGATCAGCTCGTCTGCTCTCCTGCACCTCTTGGCCTTACAGTGAAATCTGTCTGTGCAATGAAATTTCCATGTTAGGGAAACAAATTCCTAGGAATAAAAATCATTTACAGGGGAGTTCTGCCTGAAGTGCTTGAGTTCTCATAAAGTGCTTTTCCCTGGGCAGCCAGGGAAGAGGGGACTAGCAGCTGAGACCTGTTGCCACCAAAAAGCTCAAATTTCCACTTGCCCCAGACAAGAACCAGCTCCCAGGATAGGTCAGTGTAACTTACCTGCAGTCTCCTGCTCTGGCTGTGCTTCCAGGAGAAGGGTCATCTGATCTCTCAGGGAGGGTGGTCCTGCTCTCCCACTGCTGCTGTGAGGGCGGGTGGGTTCTCTCATCTAAAAATCAAATTAGAGGTCAAGCTGAGCTGGACCAGCAGCTCCCCGTGCCCAGGGAAGGAGGGAGGTGTGTGCTGCAGGGAGGGCACACACTGCCCCGGGCTGTGCCTGGGCTGGCCCTCAGCACATCTCACTTGTGGGCAGGGGTCAGGGAGACACCGAGGGAATTGTGTGCCAATGGAGTCACAGCCTGCCATGCCCTTGCACCCACTTCCTGATGTTCAGGCCCTGCTTCCCAATGCTGAAAGAAAGCCTGAATAAGAGATTGTTTTCTGGCCTGACCCTGTGGAGCCACAGGCTGTGACTGAGGTTCCTGCCCATCCTCCCTTTCTGGCATAGCCCCCAGGCTTGCAGTGATCCTGGTACTGCCCTCAGCCTTCCTGCAGGACAAACAGCTTCAGAGCCTGCCTTGAGATGAGAGTTGAGTTTCTGAGTCCTGGTTGGGTGCTGTGGCCCCTGTGCTGGGTGAGGTGTGGGTCACACAAAGCTGCCTCAGAGGACAGTGATGCCAAAGATGCTGCTTGTGAATACAGTGAAGGAGCCTGGAGCTGGAGTGGTCCAGGACACCAGTGGTGGCACTGTGGAGGTGCTGGAGGGCTCCACAGCGATCTGATGCTGCAGCAATGCTGTAAGAAGCTGACAAGAAACTGGGTTTAGGCTTGACAGCTCCAGGGCAGATGCTGCTGCAGGATGAGCCTAAACTGCAGGAATAAGAGCTGGACTTGAAAGTGAGATGAGGTCTCAAAACGCCGTCTGGGAAAGGGGGGCGAGAGAGACTGTTTTGCATCAAAGAGTCTTGGCTTGTCTGAGAATGCTCTCAAACAGATGAGTGGAGAATTGGTGCCAAATACCTGGGAAGTCCCAGTTTGCTGCATGGCAGTGACTCAGCCCAGGCTGGCAGAGTCTGCAAACAGCCCTGGGCTCCCAGCAGTGACAGGGGGAGGCAGCGACAGCCGCTCACGCACCGTGTGTGTCCCCCAAACGCAACCACGGGCGTGGGTACAAAGGAAAACAAACACCCTCTCCCCCTGAATCTGCTTCTACCCGTGTCCAGGGGCCCTGGCAAGACCCAGTTAAAATGATGTGCCAGTAACCAGGGGCTGCTGGTGCAGAGGAGGGAGCAGTGAAGTCATGCAGGGGGAGTGTGACTGTCCCTGCGGCTGGGGACCTGTCACCACCCACACCTGGCAAAGCACTTCACTGGCTGTAGCTGGAATGGTGCCCAAGCAGGTCACTGTGTAAACACACCTGCAGGGCTTGTGTATCCCAGGCAGCTGCTGACAGGCAGGGCCGGTAACAGGACTCCAAAGGCTGTTTGTCCCTGCTCGGGGCTCTCCTTATCTCACTGGTGGGTTCCCAGCTTTGTGCTGGGTGGGAAAGGAACAGAGCTGGCCAGAAAGCCTTTCGGGAGGGGGGCAGCAGACACCAGACCAAGACCCCATGAAAAGGACATCTTGGCCCACCTAGAGCTGAGCTCTGGGATAGGGAAGCAGAGAAAAGGTACAGGTGGTAGGTTAGACAGTTGTATTTTCATCTAAGAGTTTAGCCAGGCTTTAATCTGTTGGCATCTGACTCAGCAGTGGCACCAGAGACCAGCAACAAGGTTAAAGGATAGCTGGAGCCTCTGTAGGATCCCAGGGCTGACTAAAGAGTCTTTTATATGATCAAACAAGATGCTGGTTCTGTCAAGAGCAGGAAATTGTGCTTAAAAATACACTGAAGCTGAACAGCTTCACTGAGGGGAGCAAGTGGGAAATGGGGATGGGATGAGAGGGAATGGGCTCTTCTCTCAGGAATGCCCCAAGGAAGCAAAGGGGGGTTTTACCTGAATCCTGAGCTTGAGCCTCCTGGTTTGTGAGGTGGTGGTGGCATTCCTGACCCTCCTGGGTTTGCAGGACATAGAGCTGGTTAGTGGGAGGTGAAGGGACACCACACCTTCCCTCACCTGAAGGATGTCTGTGGCTCTCCTGCATGAAGCAGTGGGAGCCATGTACATATTTAAATAGATCCCTCACAACTGGAGTATTTTTGTACCAGCCTTATTAAAAGTTATTCTGGAACACCTCTCAATCCTGGACTCTATTTTTGGCCTGATGCTTGTTCTGCTCTTGGGCAGAAACGTGCCCTCTTCACCTGAACGGTGTCTGCAAACAACAAACGACACCTTGAAGGCTTTTTAGCTCTAGTCTAAGATAAATACACAGGAAGCTTTGCTGTCCCTTACTAGCTCTGTAGCACACTAAATTTGCTTTAGAAGAACAGACCCAATGCTCACCTTCTTTCTGCAGTTTACTGAAGAGAAGCTGGGCCAGGCTGAGAAGACTGAACTGGATGCCCACTTTGAAAACCTCCTGGCCAGGGCAGACTGCACAAAGAACTGGACAGAGAAGATCCTGCGTCAGACTGAAGTTCTGCTACAGCCAAACCCCAGTAAGTCCAGCCTCTCCTGAGGCTTGAAGGACACACATCCCTTCAGCTCAGTGCTGAGAGGGCTGCCCTCTGGCAGAGAGCCCTGTTGCACTGGGGCTGGGGGGTTGGAAGAAACCAACCCTGTCTTTGCAGGGCCTGCCCTTCCCTCCCTGTGCACCCCAGAGATGCCTGGCTGTGACCACAGCCTGGCAGTGCTCCCGAGGGACAGGGAGGGGACACCTTCTCCTGCCACTGGTGCCTGCTGCATCCCTGAGGATCCCTCCTTTCAGTCTCCATGGTATCCTCATTCCAGGTGCCAGAGTAGAAGAATTCCTCTACGAGAAGCTGGACCGGAAGGTGCCTTCGCGGGTCACCAACGGGGAGCTGCTGGCACAGTACATGACAGAAGCAGCCAATGACTTTGGGCCAGGGACACCTTATGGTAAGTCAGCCTGGCTAATTAAGGAGTCCTGGGGATTCATCCCTTCCCAAGAGAGCATCCCTATCACAGCCTGTGAAGGGGGTAGGATGGCCTGCTGCCCCTCTGCCTGTTTTGGGGTGTCAGAGCTGATGCCAGAGCAGGGTTATCTCCAGCAGGGAAACAAATGGACCTTCTGGAGTAGGGAATCAAGTCTTACTTGTTCTGTGCTCCGGGGGAAAAGGGGCAGGAGTCTCTCCATTCCCAATGCAGTCCTCAAGTGTGGCAGAACTA
Organism: Scytalopus superciliaris; assembly: GCA_013400415.1. Lineage (NCBI taxonomy): Eukaryota > Metazoa > Chordata > Aves > Passeriformes > Rhinocryptidae > Scytalopus > Scytalopus superciliaris. The sequence continues at coordinate 95,353 of VXBX01007118.1, forward strand.
GAGAAGCAATAAAGACACAGATCCAGGGGAGCTCATGGAACTGCTTAGAGGACACAGGACTTGTTCTGGGCTGTTTCTGTGGCTTTCTAAACCAGCTGAACAGGGAATTGCAGAGAACACCTTTAAGTTTATCCAGTTTGAGCATATTTTCAGTCCAAGGTGGTATCTGTTTGCACAGAGTTTCTCTAAACTCTGAGCAGGAGAGCCCTCCCTTAACTGCATCCTGCAAGTGGAGGGTGGAAATCTTTCTCCAGCAGAAAGAGAACAGAAAAACAAACTTGGAAGTTGGGCGCTTGGCTACAAGTCTCAGCAGGCCCCTTCCTGACCACACAGAACACCTTTCTGTTCTTAAATCCTAACAGTTGTTTCTTCCTGAGGGAATTTTGGGCTTCTTTAAGCAGCAGACCTGCCCAGAAACACAGCCTTTGCTTCCAGCTGTCCTTGCCTTTGCCACGAGCTTTGTTCCTGCTCTCCAGGTCAATAGCTGTTCAATATTGAATCCTGTTACAGGCAGAACAGCTGTAACTGCATCTATCGCCAACCCAGCCTAATCAACTCATGTTTTCTGCTCGGGTGCTTTTTAATTTGCTGTTCTGTTCCTGTGCCTCAGTTTTATGAGGCAAAGAAGGATCGTTCTGTGCGAGCAGGTGGAGCAGTAAAAGGCCATCAGTGGCCCAAGTGCCTCAGCAGATGGGTAAGATCAAAGGTGCCCTGGGAGCAGAGAGAAGGGGCCTCAGGGTGGGGATGGGATGGGCACAGTCACCTCCCCCAGGCAGGGACACCCTGCCTGTGTCCCCAGTGTCACCGTGCCGGGGGGCTCTGGGGGAGCTCACTGGTTTCTCCTGGAGCTGAAGGTTCCTGTTGTTGCAGGGAAGACCTTGATCAAAGTCGGAGAGACTCAGAGGCGCTTGGGGGCAGCGGAACGGGAATTCATCCGCTCTGCCTCCATCAACTTCCTGACCCCCCTGCGCAACTTCCTGGAAGGGGACTGGAGAACCATCTCTGTGAGTGTGGGAGCAGGGGACAGGGAGGGTGTCAAGGAGGGCAGGGGGACAGGGAAACTGTGCTGGAAGAACCCGTTTTCTTTCCCTGTGGGAGAGGATGGCTCTGTACCTCTCTCCTGAGAGAACACAAAGAGAGGGCAATACCAATCCTACATCTGCTTGGGGTCCCCTCCCTGGCAGGGAAGGATTGCCAGCTGATGTGCATGAGGAAAGCAGCTCATTTCCCCACTCCTGCAGCTGGTGGGCATCACCCACCCAGAGGCTGCCCTGTTTCCAGAAAGTTATCCCGTATCCCTCAGCCAGGCCCAAAACTCTTGCTAACAATCTGAACACAGCAGCTGCTCCTTTCTCCTGGGTGCTCTTTGACTGGGTTGCTAGATGATCCCACGTCCCTTCTGCCCCCAGCCCTGCTCCTGAGCAATCTGCTCTTACCCATGTTCTGTCCCTTGCAGAAGGAGAGGAGGATCCTGCAGAACCGCCGCCTGGACCTGGACGCCTGCAAGGCCAGGTTGAAGAAGGCCAAAGCTGCCGAGGCAAAAGCAGCGGTAACTCCTCCCCCCTCACTCCCCCCTCCATCCCTCTGGCCCCAGGGCTTGGTTCACATGGCCAAAAACCAGGTTGCCCTGCTGTGTGTCCTGCCTCTGACAGGCACGGGAATTCCTCTTCTGGCATGCAAGGAAACAGGGAGCAGGAGGGATGTGCCTGTTCCTGAGATCATCTCCCTTGGGAGAGTTGCTGAAACAAATCGTTCTGAGCTTCCAGAGTCTGGAAACTCGTACTTGTCCCGGGCTCCTGACTAATCAGGGTTGCTGGATGATTGGTGCTACTCATTAAAAGGCTGCATCTTCTGAGCACTTGCTGACTTTCCCTGGGGATCTCAAAGCAAGGCAAGAGAGAGCTGGGCTGGGAGGTGCACAGGGGAAAAGCTTGTTGGGGCTTTGCAGCAGTCCCAGGCTCTCAGAGAAGTTAAGATTGTGCCAGCTCAGCCTTCCCCAGGCAGGACTGCTGCAGGAGCCTGTGAGGGTCAGACTGGCTGCCAAGGTCCTTCCTTGAGCCTCTCTGCTCACTCGATTCATGGTGTTCTCCAGAGCCTTCTGACTCTGGGGAAACCACCACCCTGGGCACTGCTGGGGTCCCTGGAGGGCCTGGTTAAAGCAGATTGTCATCCTGTAGTGCTCTGGCTGTTGGCACTTGCCAAGTTCTGCTTCTTGCTTGGGGCCAGGAGCTCAACTAGCAAATGTGTGCAGTCAGAACGGGCAGGAGCCCCTGTCAGTCTCTGGGATGCACTGGGATACCAGCCTAGGAGCCCTCCTGTGAGCCTGGTTTCCAGCCATCTGCTCAGCTGGACCTCTGGCCTTGCACCTCCCTAGAAAACAGTTCCCACATGTCTTCCCTTGGCTCCAGCTCTGACTACATCCCTGCCAGATGGGGAAGCTGTGCTGAGCTCAGGAGCCTCCATCAGCAGGTCTGACAGTGCTCAGGCCTACACAGGAAAGCTGTGACCAAAAGTAGGAGCTGCTCTTTTGAAAAAGCCTCCTCTGACCAGTCAGGTCTCCCAGATCCTCTGAAGGTAAATTCAGGGATCCCCAGTTCCCCTTCTGGAGGGGACAGTGCCCCAGTCTCAGGGAACTGGTGGCCATTGCTTTATCTTAAAGCTCAAATCAGAGCAGCAATTCAGATACCTCCTGTGCTTCCTCCCTTTCCACCCTCCTTATCTTGCTTCCTACAGGAAGTGATCCCAAGCCCTCTCACCTGCACACACACCCTTGGGTGAGTGACTTCACGATAGCTGGAATACAACAGCTTGGTTTCCCACTGGAATTGCTGGGGTGCCCCAGGCAGGTGCAGAGCCAGTCCAGGCTTTCCAGGGTGTTCTCCCCAAGCCAAGTTTCAAAGCAGCAGAGTGGCTGAAACACAGATCACACAAAAGCAAACTCAGCTGCCTCTGTGGGGACCCATCTCTCACCCAGCTTAGCTTAAGGAGGAGGTCTCAGGGCTGTGGGTGCCTCAGTGACTGCCAGAGGACGAGGTGGAAGCTCCCAGCCCTGGGGAGAACTGCTGCCTCTGCCCTGACTTATCACAAGGGCACAGCCTTCTGGTAACATGCCTGGGGCCCTGTGTCACACCTCCCCCTCCAGGCTGAATTATCCCAGTATCCCCCCTCCCCCAGCTCACCCCTCTCTTGCTGCTCTTCCCCTCCATGGTGCAAGCTCAGCTTCTGCCTCGTGGTGACCCTCGAGTGCTGCTGCCCAGACCTGGGAGCTGCTGTTGGAGCATCTGGGCTTGTGCATTTCCCACGGACTTTGTGCTTTGTCCTTCCTGTTGATGCTGTTTTGTTTACTAACCTTTTTGTTCTGTTTCTTTGTGATTTGCTCAGTGTGAGGGAGATGTGAGTATTGACTGTGCTAACAGTGCTGTGGTTATTTTTTTTTTTCTTTAACACCTCTCATTGTCTCTTTCCCATTTTTAAAAGAAAATTCATACCTCCTTTGTCCCCTTGGGACCAGCCCTGCAGCATGTTCTGAGCGTGGTCAAGGCAGTGGCTGCCTGGGAAGGTGCTCCAGAAGGATGGCCCAGCTGCCTGCAGCTCCTCTGGAGCATCCCTTGGGTCCATCCACGCTCCTGCAAGCAGTGCTCAACAGAGGCAGGGGCTCCCCTAAAAACCGCCTTGGGCTCCTCCAGCACCAGGAAGGAGGAGCTGGGATTGGGTGGCCACTCCCTGTCCAGAAGGGCAGCCCAGAGACAATGACAGGCAGGATGATCTGGTTGTGGTGCTTTTCTGTCCTCCAGGCTCTTATAAGAGTGGAAGGGGGAGGGAGGTGGGTCCCTTTTGACCACTGCTTGCAAATACAACTTCTCCGTGCACAGAAGTACAAGAGAAGCTTGCCTTCTTCATCCCATGTGCTATGACTGGTTTTGGGACTCCCTGGAGACCAGGGAATGGGAGGAGAGGTTTCTTCAGTTGCTCTTAATCTTTAAAAACCAAAAAGCATAAGCAGCTATACCTGTGAAACATCCCTTTTCCCCACAGGGAGGAGCCCAGCTGAGTCGCTGTGCTGGCCTCAAATCTCACTGGTGCATTTCTCTCCCTGTATTCAGAGCTTTGACTTGTATTAGGAATTGCTCCTCCTGATTCCTTCCTCCAGCCATCCCCAAAACTCTTAAATGGTGTATTAAAAAAAAAACAAAACAGAATATCTCCTTCTTGTTGGGCCTGCCTGGCTGCTCTTGCACCCCCTGCTCAGGGCCCAGCAAACTGGGTCAGTGTGTATAAGTAGATCTGGGTGACTGCAGGGAGATTAACCTGGGAGAGGAAATGTGGGATTTGAGAGGATTCACGGCACAGCTGGGATCCAGCAGGACTGTGCCAGCCATGCACAGCAGCCACTGTGCAGGAAGGAATGACCAGGAGGCTGCCCTGAGTGTTCCTGTGGATTCCCTCTTCAGGTGATGCTACAGCCAAAGGCCATCCCAGGAGGAGGCCCAGTCCTAGCTGAACAGAGACCATGTTACATGGTGGTTAGTGAGCCCACACCTTGTGGCGGTGGATGAATCCACTGCATTCCCAATGAGGAAAACCTCCAGAGGGCTTAAGTCTTCCTGCCCCAGGGCAGAGGTTTAGCTATAAGAAGGTGGCTCGGAGGTTTTCTGACCTCTGGGATGAAAAGTCACATGCTGCCTTTGGCTGGAAGTGGTTTGGCTGAGCCATGTGCCTTCCTGGAAATGGCAGAGGTGGCTCTGTCTGGAGGAAACGTGCCCAGAGGCTTGGAGAGAGCGAGAAGAGTAGATGTGTCTCTTTAAAAGGCACTGTGGAAGGGACGCTCCAATGCTGGCAAACATTCCTCTTTAAAGACAAGGCCCTGTACAGTGGCACTTGTAGGACTGCTGGCAGGAAGCAAGGGGAAGGCAGGTCCTGTCCCCCAGACTGAGCCAACACCACATGAGCAGCCTGATTGTGCTGTCCCATCCCCACTCTAGCAGGCTGCTGTATGAGCTGTAAGCACAGGCAGAGTTTCTAACAGCAGAAGCAGCTGCTGTGACTGCAGAGCCAGTCCAGCTCCTCCTGCTCAAGCCTGGCTGCCACACTGCCCTGCTCAGACATGGGGAGGCCTCCCTCCTGCCACCTCAGGAACCTGAGCTCAGCTCCCAGCACAGGCAGGACAAGAGCCTCTACTGTCCTGTTGCAGCCATCTCCCACTGACTCCTGTTGCTCCTCTGGTGCCTTGTACATGACACTCTATTCCCCCCCAGGCTGTGCCTGACTTTCAGGAAACCAGACCTCGTAATTACGTGCTCTCCGCCAGCGCCTCAGCGGTAAGATTTGCCTCCTGCCTCCTCCTGGGTGTTGCCTCTCCAACCTCTTCCTGCCCCTCTCTCTCTACCTGACTTCAACTTGGACCTAGTGCTGTGCTGTTTTCAACATTTTAATGTGACATGGGCTGCCCAGGGTTCCTCTGACTCGACCTCGGGGGCTCAGATCACCCCTGTGGGGGTGCGTGGTCAGGCTCTGGTCCTTTTCTGCTTGGTTTGCTTCCCAAACCAGCTTCTCTGCCAATCCTCTTCCACATTTCTACTGGGAATCTCCTGACTGGGTTTTATTGCTAGTGGAGCAATTGAAAAGCAAAAAGCCTCCAAGGCTGGCCTTTCTGGGTGGTTCCAGCTGCACACTGGCAGTGTCACATGCCTCATCTGTGCTGTGGTGGCAGAGGCTTTGGAGCTGGCCAGGAGAAGCAAAGGTGGAGGAACCTCTTTGCCCCCAGTGTCAGTAACACTTTAGGCTGACAGTGCAGGGCTGTCTGTTCTGCAAACAGAGGTCATTTCCCCCCCTCCCATGCTGGGGCCTGTCTGTTGGCAGCTGTTCCAGGGCCAGATGTGCCGGGGGCAGGGGAACAGCCCGTGGCGTCTCTGCTCTGTTGCACTGAGTGGTTGTGGCCAAGCAATTGGCTTTCCCTGCTGTGTGTTCATGGCTCCCCATTGCACAATGTCACATTTCTCGTTAAAATGTTGAAAACTGCTCATCTCGCTTCCCAGCTAGCATTCAGAACAACACTGATGCCTGTTAATAGAATAATCTGGGAGTGGGATCTGTAGATACAAAAAAGGGCAGCCCAGCCTTCTCACAAACAAAAATCATGGAAACGAGTTGGATTTGGTTAACAGGAACTCATCCCTTTTGGAGAAAAAGGTGTGTCCGAGCTGGTAGCATCAGTGTTAGTTCCCAGGGGGATCTGTCCTGACCTCCTTGGAGAGGGATGCTGGGATCAGAAACATCTCTGCACAACACCTGGAAAACAATTTCCATCCCTAACAGGCTCAGTGGTGAGAGCCCTGACGAAGAAGCTGATGCTGGTCATGCTGTAAGAACTGCTCAGTTCTCTCCTTTCCTAGTGCAGCAACTCCCAGCCAGCCTGTGGCTCTGGCTTCTCCCTTGGGAAGGTCTGTTCCAAGGGCAGTGGGATAATGGGCTGGAAGAATCAGAGGACAGAGACTGGGCTTTCCCTGCCTCTGGATAGACCAGGGTATCCTGACCATTCCCCAAGGCTAGAGCAGACCTGAAGACAAGTGTCTGGACAATGTGCATTGGCCTCCTGTGGAGTTCCCAGATGCTGAGCTGGACACATCCAGCCCTCACCAAACTGCAACTGGACCTGCTCTTGCTCTGTTGGGGAGCAGGTGCCTTGCCCAGTAACATGGCAACAGAAACAGATTTTGAGAGGGTTTTAGCTGACAAGTGTCTACCCTGAGACATCTCTACCTGGTTCAGCCCAACTTCCTCAGAGCTCTGCTGGTGCTGATGGCACTGGGCAGTTAAAGCAGAGCTCTGGGAAAGCAGCCAGTGAGTCCTGAATCGTGCTGGATGGTTGCACAGCAGGGCCTCCTACCAGGATTGCCTGTAGGGAATGTGCTGGCCTGGCCAGTGACAGGCCTTGTGGCTTCCAAAACTATTCCAGAGGCTGCAGTTTGGTGGGTGAAGGGCCACCTGAAGTCCAGCTGCACTGGCAGGGATGACCCGGATAACACTTTGCATCTCTAATTAGCAAAACAAGGGGTTAGCCCGGGGCTGCTCCCCGTGCAGGCAGAGCTGCTTTGCAGCGAGCTCTCTAATCCCAGCACCCATCCCAAGAGGTCAGGCACTGCAGCAAGGTAGGAGCTCTTCATCCTGCTGCTCTGCTTCTCTTCCAGGCCAGAGTTGTGGTGCCACTTGAGCCTCAGTGTGCACTGCCAGTGGTGAGCAGTGGCCGCTGCTCCCCTCGCTCTGGAGCTCGGCTCCTTTCTGGAGGGAGGGATTGTTTGTGCCCCAGGTAACTGCTTGGTCCTACAGGTGAGCAAACAGCTCAGCTCTCTCCTGGACCGCGTGCCCTCAGCAGGGCTCTGATTTGGGTTCTAAATCCCTGTTGTTGGTTTCTGGAGAGGTGGATGACACAGTGCTTTTATTTTTTTTTGCCCTTCCATTACAGGAGGGCTCAGATGGAATTAAATCCAAGAGAAAAGCACCTCCCTTGTTTTGTTTTAAGTTGGAGGCTGAGGAGTCATTTCTCCTCTCTCCCACACTGACCTTTTGTTTTTGTGTAAGAAGGTGTACGTGGGCTGTGTAAACCCAAATATCCCTTTCTCTCAGACCCTGCTATGCTGTGTTCCTAGGAATGATTCCAAGAAAAACAGATTGAGTACCTTAGAGATGGTTCCTGTGGCTTGAGCTGGGGTGGAGGAGGACAAGTGCAGGTCAGAGCCTGTTCTGCTCCCTGAGCTGTCCAAAATGTAGTCACACAGTGCCCTTAGCCCAGGGATAGATCTGGGCAAAGCTGGGCTGTCCCAGAACACTGCAGGGTCAGAGCTGGAGGTGGCACAGCAAAGCCAACAGAAGAGAAACCTGGCTACAAAGTCAGTGGGTGCTGCACTGCTTAAATAGGCCTGATGTGCCCTCAATGCTGTCCAGCATCTGAGCAGGAAGGCTTTGGGACCAGTGAAAGCTTCCCCTTGCTCCTGTGGTAAACCCTGCTCCAGAAACACGGGGCAGTGCTGGCAGAGGCCTCGCGCCAGAACAGCTGCTCAGCTTCTTATGGGACGTTCCCACTCCTGAGTAGGAGCTCTGAGACTGAGCAGGGGAAGGGCCTTCTGTCCCCACACATGGCTGAAATTGCCCAGGCCTTCCTGCTTTGCAGTGACAAAACATCCTCCTAAAGGCCAGGGAAAGCACCCACCTCAGCACCCAGAGCAGGGACAGCCCACAACCCCAAGGGACCGTTCCGATAACTCTGCTCAGGTAAGAGATGGCACTTACCCTGGAGCAGAAGCTGAGCTGCAGTTTCAGGGCAGGAGGCAGAGCAGGCAGCAACCCCAGGAGCCTGACACAACATCTTCCTGCTCCAGTCCTTCTCCAGGGCAGGCAGGTCCTGCAGGTGCTCCTTATATTGGCTTGTATTTGGCCCACCTGAGGACAGCTGGTGAGCAAACCTCCCTCCACAACGTTCAGCTGGGACAGCCTGGGGCCAGGCAGGGCCTGTTCTCCCTCTGAAACCCTTGTCCAGCACAAATGCTCCCAGTGCAGGTTCAGCCCTGCTCTGGTGACCTTCCCTGACCTGCAGAGGTGACACTGGGGGGTGAAGCTGAGCCCCACAGAGGCCCTGGCCCCACTGGTATGGGGTGCTGCTTGCTGGCTCCCAGTTAGTCCAGGGTGATTCCACGTTGCCAGCACTGAGGTAGTAGTTGTCTGCTGAGGAAAGGCCAAGCCAAGGACCTCTGGGAAGGATCAATATGTTTTTCTGCCTCCTCTCTCCCTTTCCCATTGCTGTATTTGACTCCTGTTGTCCATTGTTTCATGTCCTGGGGCCAGATCCCACAGGCAGCTGCCCTGAGTGTGCCCCGTGGGTGAGGAGAGTAGGAAGGAGTCCTGGGATGTCTCAGATCCAGCCACTGCTTCCTCCTTGCTGTAGCTGCTCAGGCCTGTTGGCAGTGCAGCCTGGCTGGATTATCCCATTTTTCTGAGCTCTCTGGACCTGTGGGTGAGGAGCTCCAGGCTCTGCCTGGCCTGAGCTCATGGCAGCACCCAGGCCCTATGCACGGGCTCAAGCACCTCACTTGCCTCCCCACAATCCTAAAAGAAGGGCTGTCCTTCAGCTGTCTCTGCAGCTTCAGTAAAGTGACTCTTGCTGTGCAGAGGACTCTGCTGTAAACCCTTGTCTTTCTGGCGCCCATGGAATGCAGTGGCTGTAGCAGCCCTGGCAGGGAGGAGAGCTGGCGTGCTGCTGGCTCTGGGGGCGGCATGGATTTGCTCTCCCACTGTGAAACTTGAGCTGGAGGGTGCAGGAGTGAGGGGAAGGGGCATGGATGTGGCAGCTGCTGCTGGGTGAAGGGCTAGCTTGTCCCTGGAGTTGGCCTGCTGTGCCCACGGAGCGTCCTTGCCCACTGGTGTTAATGCCAAGTGCTTCTCGACGTCTCCAACACTGATCTCCTTTCCTGTTGCTCTGTGGCCCCTGCAGCTTTGGAGCGACGAGGTGGAAAAAGTAAGTACCCAGCTGAAATTGTGCTCACACCTCGTGGGTGTGCTGGGGGTGTTTGGGGCCAGGGGTGCTGTGGAGCCCTTCCTGCTCACGGGCAGGGCAGGGCAGGGCCAGGGGGTGCTGCTGTCTCAGCCCCAGTGCTGATCCCGCTGTGTGGCTCAGGGTGACTGGGTCCACTTGGGAAGAGCCTTTCCCGGGGGCCAGTTGGCTGTTCCTGGTGTGAGAGACTTCCCAGGCAAAGCAGCAGAGTGTGTGTGTGAGGCAGAAGGTGGCTCAGAGCCCTGTGGCAGGAGCAGAGGGGATGCAGCAGCTGGGACTCTGCCCTGTGGCCAAGGCCCTGCCTGCCCCCAATCTCCCTGTGCCTCTGGGAGCCCCTGGGCCTGGCCAGCAGGGCTGAATCCAGGGCAGTTTCCCTGTGCACATCCCCAGCTGATGGAGGGCACAGCCCTGTCAGGAAGGGCAGAGTGGGAGGGCTGGAGCCTGTTGTAGGGTTGATTCTCTCTGGGTGAAGCCCCTTTGGGGTGGGTCTGTGGGGGCAAATCCAGGTCTCGGGCTCTGCAAGGGGAGTGTGACTTGTCCATGAAGATGGATGGAAGCTGCTGGGGGGCTGAGAGGAGGGTGAGCTCTGTGTGGAGCTCCAGCAAGGTTCAGAGCTTCCAGAGACACCTTCTGGGATCCTCTTGGCTTTCACACCTCCAACACCCCCAGCAGACACTGGCCTGAAGTGCAATGGCAGAATGGCACATTCCTGCTTGCTGTGCATGAGAGCAGCTGTTCCTGCCTTGCTCCAGAGGCATCAGAGGACTGGCTGATCCTGAACCAGCTCTCCCTGTTCTTTAAACCCTTCAGTCCCTCAAACAAACCAGCTGACTGCAGCCAGCTCTAACCATGCAAGGATGTGTTCCTGCATCCTCTCCCTTTGGTCTGTCCTGCACAAGACTGGAAGGGACCTGCCAGGTCACATCCAGTGCTGGCTTTATAGGAAACTGCATCCTGCAACTGCTCAGAGCTGGCAGGGAGAGGCCAGTCCCAGGCAGTGCCCATGGAACTGGCTCTGCCTGGCACAGGTTCTGAATAAGTGGAACACCAAAGTCTCAGCTCACTGGAGCAAGAATCTCTTGGTGCTTTGAAGGCATTGCACTGGTATTTCCTGTTGCATTCCCCCTTCTCCTTTAAATAATCCCCCCAGTACAGGGGATGGAAGAAAACAGATCAGTTGTAGCTTAAAATAGATAAATCTGATTAAAAGACAGTCAAAGCATTTCTTTTTTGTAGCCTGGCTCTACACTGGTACTGGTAACACCAGTACCAGGCAAGAGCTGTGCTGGCCCCAGCAGTCCCTCCAGCTTGTCCTGCTGGGAATACTGGGTCTCCTCTGGGGTCACCAGCCATGTGGCCTCTGCTCTGAGTCTGTCAGCCTGGCTGGATCAGCCCTCTGGGCTCAATTCCAGACATGTCACTCCTGTGCCAGAATGATCAGGGCATTTCCAGAGCAGCCAAAGGAGCCAGGCAGGCAGCTCCCTGATGGCTGCACACTCCTGGAGGAGGGGAAAGGCTTCTCCTTCCAGTGAGCTGGAGCTGAGTGGGCAACACTCTGCTGTGACCAGTCACAGCACAGCCCAGGAGGAAACCAGCACATTGTGCCTGGTGTTGAGGAGTGAACCAAACTGGAGAGAACACTTGGGGCTGTTTGCACCCATTCCATCTGGCAGCAGGAGGGCAGAGCTGGCACCAGAGCACCTCTGGAGCTCTTCTCCCTGCCAGGGTCCACCTGGGTGTTCTGGTACTGCAGAACTGCCCCAGTGTAAATGTTTGCTGATGGGGGAGAGGGTCTCCAGTGTCAGTCTGTCTCTAAATTCCCAGTGCCTGCTGTTCACTGGTGTTCCATTCTCCTAGCTCAAAACAAGTAGCTCCAAAGGAGAGCCTTGAGTTGAAGTTGGATTGGGATGTTCATCTCCACTTCAGAGACTTAATTAGCATCAGCAACCTGGTAAATGCTGCCTGGCCTCAGCCTTTGTTCTGTGGTGATAAAAAGGAGACCACTGCACTTGCAGAGAGCAGCTTAGGGAGGCTGTCACATTCCTGTGCCTGCAGGCAAGGAAATAGGGGGATAAAAACACTGGTGGCTGGCATGGGACTGGCTTTCCACATACCTCAGGATTAGTAAAGCCTCTCCATCTTCGTGTTCTAGTCTTGTGGGAGCAGGAGCTTCCTAGTGTGATGCATCAAGTCTTGAGCTGCCATTCCATGACCTGCAATGATCCAGAGTAGGATCAAGCAGGAATCAAGCTGAAATACAGCCTGAGGGCTCTGGGATCCCAACCCAGGGTGTCTTGTGCCCGGTGCTCAATGTCACGGGTGCGTGTGGATCCCACTGAGCTGCAGCACCCGTGTCTGGCAGCCAGAAGGGGGTTGGTGGGGGGTTGCAGAGGCAGAACAGGGGTCCTGCCTTGTGCTGCCTGAGCCCCCCACCCTGTTTGCAGGCGGAGCACGAGCTGAGGCTCACACAGACCGAGTTCGACCGCCAGGCAGAGGTGACGCGTCTCCTGCTGGAGGGAATCAGCAGCACACACGTGAGTCTTCCCGGGCACCAGGGGGGTGACAGGGACTACAGACACTCTGGCTCCTTCCTAGGAGAATGCCAAGAGAATGGTGGAGCCCTGCACTGGGAATAGAGGTAGAAGATGTGGTAAATTTGGATGCTACAGCAATCTCTGTGTAAGACCCAGACTGTTCAAACTGAAGCCACAATGCATTGTGCACAGGCAGTGCCACTGTGCCTTCTGCAGTCCCCAAAGTGCTTCCAGGCCAGCAAAACCTTCTTCTCTGACTGGAGCTGTGGGGTGGCCACCCAGGCATGCAGAGTCTGCTTCCCTCAGGGGTAGCAGCAGCTGCAGCAGGAGAGTTTCTGTGCCTGGCAACCAAACCCTGGCAAGCTGATGGTCCTTTTCCCTCCAGGTGAATCATCTTCGCTGTCTCCATGAGTTTGTGGAGTCTCAGACCAGCTATTATGCTCAGTGCTACCAGTTCATGCTGGACCTGCAGAAGCAGCTGGGCAGGTAAGACAGGAGATTGCTTTTACTTCCCTGAGGGTTATTGATCTCATTACCCCAGCTCAGGCCTCCTTCTCCTCCCACGTCATAACCTCAGGTAATTATAAAGCCCCTTCCCAGCTCTGACAGGGTTTAGAGTGGTGACCAGTCCTGGTGCTGGTGCATTTGCAGCAGGCATTGCCATGGGATTCTTCTGGGGTTTATACATTCCTCTAAAAGCATGACAGACCATGGGAGTTGGAACATTCTTCCTCTAAATTAGTTAAATCACATGGGAGTCCAATTCCTGTTGCCAAGCAATGAGCCTGAGCGTGCTCGGCTGCAGCACAACTGAATTCCAGATTTCATATTCAGTGGGGTGGGCTGGGATGTTCTGCCTGGTACTGTCACACCAGCACAGGGGCCTGGCCCAGGAGGGACTGTTGCCTCTCTGTGATCACTCACTGCTCCTGTTATGTTCTTTTGCATGCCTGCAGCTCCAAAGGAGAAATGTAAGTACTGTGTTGGCCAGAATGAACTCTGAGGGGTCTCTGAGAACTTGCCTCAAAGGGCCAGAGCTGCACCCCCTGAGATAAAGGAGCCTGAGCTCCATTACTGTCTCTAGAGAGCCCACAAGGCCTGGGAGCCTCCAGCTGAGGCATCCAGTTTAACAGCAGCAATGTCCATCCCTTCCCTGAAGAACTAGCAGGCAGAGCAGGTAATAGACCATGTGAGAGCAGGACAAGGACACAGTGCAACGGCCTCAGTCAAACAGCTGCAAAGCCCCGTGTGCCATGTCACACTTCAGTCTGGTCCTCTGCAAGTTTGGTGCCAGTCCTGAAACAGGGCACTGGAGTCAAAATAAGCAGACAAGTATCACCCTTGCACAGTGTCAGCACCTGACAACGGTGTGTCTCCCCTCATGAAGGGCAGTGTGGATGTTACAGCTGAGGCTGGAGCATCATCCCTGCAGGGTAACTGCTGACAGCCAGGGCTCTGTGTGGTTCCTCAGCCTGGAGCCTCACTGAGCTCTGCTCTTTCCTCCCGCCTGAAGATTTTCAGGCACGTTCGTAGGCAACGCAGAATCCACGTCTCCCGCAGCTGCTCCCCCTCCTCCAGCTGCTGCTGCCACGCTCCCTGCTGTGCCTACTATCCCAGTTGTGCCCACTGTTGTTGGGGTGCCCAACACCGTGGCAGAGGGTGTGCTGAACCCCAGTGAAGTGAAGCCTCCGGCCAGTGGCACGCGGAAGGCCAGAGTCCTCTACGACTACGAAGCCGCCGACAGCACTGAGCTGGCTCTCCTTGCAGATGAGGTTGGTGGCTTTCCCAGGTGTAGGATTTGGCTGTAATTGCCCAGCAGTCTGTTGTGTGCCCAGCAAAGCCTTTGGGCACTTTTCCTGCCCCTAAAACCTGCTTTATGGCACCACTAGAGTCTTTACCTGGACACAAGTATCCCTTGAGTTGCACTGAGTTGTGTCCACAGCCATTCACTATTTATTATTTATTCCTTCTGGAGTCCAACTGGACCCAAAATAAAATACCCCAATACTCAGTACCTTCACTGTGACCCTCAAATATAGCTACCTAATACAGAGCTGTGGGATAAGCTGGAGGCCTGCCCTAGTCATGCTGAGGGGAAAAAAGAAATTCAGCAAGTTACAAACTCTTCTGTTCTCTGGACTGAACTTCTGTAATCAGAAGGGATGATACAGCAACATGTAAATATACCTCAAGTCACTTTGGAGAATGAAAAGGCAACAGGGACATCACTGGGCAGCTTCCCATAGACCTTGTGTCAAAGCTGCAGGTAGCTCCAGGGAAAGGGCACAGATGCCTGGTAAATGAACTTCAGGAATTGCTGTTCTTTCAGTCCCCCTCTGACAGAAGTTGGCTCTGTCTGCAGACTAAGGTCCTGCCTAATGCTGTCTTCTCTCCCCAGATGATCACTGTGTACAGCCTGCCAGGCATGGATCCAGACTGGCTCATAGGGGAAAGAGGGAACCAGAAAGGGAAAGTTCCTGTCACTTACTTGGAACTGTTAAGTTAAATGTTTCCAGGAAGAATGTACAAGCAGAACACACCCCTCATCTCCTGGCACTTCTATGCGGATTTCTTCATCCGAGACCATTGCTCTCTTCAGGGTTGACACTCCATTGCTAGTGTGGGAATGAAGTGGTGAAACCATTATGGTGAGGTTTTGGGAAAGGGCTGATGGCACCCAAGACTGAATTTGTTACCTACCAGTGCAGCCTGCTTTGAGGTCAGTGTTGATGGCACAAGATTCCCCGATTATTTCCCCTTCCCTGCCCTAGTCTTGTTCCTCGCAGTGGCTTTCCCGGGACGAGCTGTGTCCCTCAGTGGCTACTCCAGAGTCCCAGTTACACCTCCCTATGTCTGCTGTGGGTTAGTGCCTGTCAGCCCCTGCCCTCCTCTCTCTTCTCCTGCAGTAGGATTGCCCAAGTCCAGCCATCAAGCATTCCACAGGGAAGTGTCCCACACGCCCCCTCTGACACGTCCCAGCGCGTCAGGCAAGGCAGCTGCAGTTAAGCTTTAGGAGCCTGTTAAACCCCCCCAGCCGTGGGAGACCAGCAGTGCAGGGCTGGCCTGGGGCCACACTCGCCGTCCTGGGGCTTGGTGGCTCCTCCCTACACCTGTCCTTGGAAGATTTCCTTGTGGAGACCAACCTGGTACCATAGGGCCTAACCCCAAACCTCAGTGCAAGGGACCATCATCTCGCTTGCGTTTCCTCCGAGACGTTGCTCTTGGACTGCAAAGTTTACAAGCCTTTTTACAGCTTTGCTGCCCCTGTTGCTGTCCAGGCTTTTCTTTCAGTGCGTCTGTCCAGGCATGTTTTAGCCTGACTTTATTTTCATGCTGAGTCTCTGGTTCAATGAATGTTCCCCCTCCCATCTCAGTAGTGAACAGACTTGGTGCATCCTAGTGCAGAAAGGGACATTCCCACCTGCTGTGACCTCCAGCAAGGAGTTGTTCTTGGCCATACACACACACACACCCCCCACAGCACAGGCTGCCCTGGAAAGATGTGCTGGTTTAGCTCAGGTGTGTGTGGGCCTGCTCATCCTGGAATGAACTTTTAGCTAGAGCTCACCCAAAGGAGTTCCACTGCTGTGTCACTGGTTTTCCACTCAAGCTGGATGGAAGAGAAACTCACCTGCACCAAGCTCTCTGTTCACCACATTCCCCTGGGTATGTCAGAACTAACGTTGCTTGTTTATTGATCTTTTGCACTTTCCCCAATGGTATCGTGACCACTCTAATGTAACAGGGCACTGAGCACCTGTGTTTGTGGGGCTCATGGGTTTCAGCACTTATTTGCCAATAAACAAACTGCCTGACCTCCTGCCTCAGCATCTTCTCTGGCCTCAGGGCTGTCCCTGCTCTCCAGCAAAAAGGGGGACAAGCAGGGAGGCAGAGGGAGCAGCTCAGGGAAAAGCAGTGACATCCTGCTATCCCAGGCTTGGAAACTGGGATAGAAGCAAAACAAAAGCTGCTAATCCTTCCTGTCCCACCTGAAATGCCCAACATGCCGTAGAGTTGGAAATGTCTTGCAGTTCTTTTCCCAGATGACACATCTCAGTTGTACTACAGCTTCAGGGGCTCTGGGAAATAACAGCTCCTCCTTCACCTGGAGCAAAAATAGAGCACAGGATGACTTCAGCTGCTGAGAGACCAAAGTGCTATTCTTGATCTAACAGACTTTGTTGTTATGGAAACTAGATCTGCTGCTGATCTAAAATCCTGAAGCCTTGTCCCCAGCACCCAGCTTGGAAGAACTCCTGGGGAAAGCAGCTGTTGGAAGGCTCTGTAGGGCAGAAACAGCACTCGGCTGTTCTACTTAAATGAAAGGGAACAGGGAAATCAAATGATGTCCCTGTTTTAGTTGGGTTTACAATTGCCAGGATTGCCACTCCCACAGTCTATTAGAAATCTACCCCTGTCTATTTCCCTCCCACCTTCCAGCACATGTGCCTTTCCCTCAGGCCAGTGTTTCCCTGTTATTCCTCTCCCTGGTACATTAAAGAGGAAGAACAGTTCTAGCAAAAACAGCAGCAGCTTAATGATGCAGAAAATGGTGTCTCTCCCCTCAGAGCAGCCAGAAGGAATTCTGTTCCCTCTGCAGCAGGAGAAAGCTCATGAAAAATCTATTGCTACTCCTGACTCTGTGCAGGAAGGTGACACTTGTGCTGCTGCTCTGCAGATATCAGGGGGAGCATCCTTGGCTGGGTCCATCCCCTCTGTGGCTGAAATGCTGCTGTAGCTCTAAAACACACGTGACCAACAGCATCCACTGCTCTGTCTGGCACCAAGAGCTCCTGCCAAGCACCACAAACTCACTCGGGTGTTTGTAAACACCTAAAAGAATGTATTACTTCCTCCTAAATTCTCATCCTATCCATTCTTGTTCAACACCAACACAGTGATGAGCACACTGCGACTTCCAAAGCTCCAACTAAAGATCCCTACCAGAGCCACCAAGAAGCAGCCCCTGCTGTAACTGAACCTGCTCAGATGTACCAGGGGCTTTGCCTCCCCTCCCCACAGCTCCCCTCACCCATTTGCTGTCTCTGCACAGTTCTCTACCTTCAGCTCTCCAGTCCCACTCAGTCCCCCCATGGCACAAAGTGTTACCAGTTACAGGCCTCCCCATGGAGGTCCCAGTGTCACCACCTCCCTCACTGTCAGAGCAGCTCACCTTTGGTTTTGGAAGGTAAATAAGCCTCTCAGCCTTCTACTCTAAGACCATTTTACTCCAGTCAGCTAGTTCAGATCTCTCCAAAGCCTTCAGGGCTTTTGAAACTAGGTAAGGCAAATGTGCCAGAATATTGGCAGCACTTAAGCTTACAGGATGAAAACAAACCTCAAAGCAAGATAATCTCATTTTCTCACTCGTCTCTTAAAACCATAGATTAAAAAGGTTCTGGCTGGTTAAGCAATTAAGCATCTCTTTAGGAATGAATTGGTAGGTTACTAGCTCACAACTACACTGAAATTTGATTTCTTACCTTAGAGAAGTCTCTAGATTTCAGGCTTTATTTTAAGCAGTAATTACCAACTTTCTCTTACTGTCTCTATCACTGAGCCTCAGAACCTTGAAGGGTTTGTTGATTTACTCAAGAGCCACACCACCTTCACTGCAGTGTCCCTTCCAGTGCTCCCTGCACAGGGATGTGCAGGGGAATCATCCCCGGGGAGTATTTCATAGTGCTGCTCGTTTAAAACCTCCTACGTGTTCCCCAACATGAGAAAGGGAGTGGGTGTGGGGAAGCCAAGGGAATCAGCCTTTAATTACAGTCATCTCAAAGGGTATTGTCACTCACACACCACAGCCTTTGCTGGGACTTCAGCCCAGAAACTGCAGAACTGGTGCTGCTGTGATCACCACAAACCCACGAACCCAGCTGCTGTCTATAAAGGTTTTAATATCAGTATAAATAGGGCACAGTTACAAAAAACTGCAAGACTGGAGCAATGGAATTTTGACGTAAAAACCTTAAGTGAGGCCTTGCTCTTCAGAAACACACACAACACACAGACTGCCAGGTGGAGGGAAGGCCTGAGCACACATACACCATCATGCCTTGAACCATTCAGTACAAAAACAGCAGTAGAAAGAAGGTCTCTGAATTGCTGGCTGATCCCTTGGGTGTGCCTTAGCTGGACTCTGTGCGGGAGAGGCAGATTGCACCTTGTGTTAGGAGCAGAGCTAATGCCCAGCAGAAAGTGTCTCCTCTCTCCATCCAGCCACAGCTCCCCCAGCTGAGGTACAAGCTATAAAAATAAAGGTTCTGACTGTTGAGTACTTGTGCCCAGCCAGGATGCTCTGGAAGAGGGAGGGAGCAGGCTGTGCACGTGGGCTGGTCACCCGAGAGCCGCTCTGGGCTCTCCTTACATTCACTCTGCTCCTGGGTGGCAAGAGGTCCGTGGGATCTCACTGCTTGGGTGACACCACTGCCCACACGTGGCCTCCCTCCCTTCCCCAGTCCTTGTTCCAGCTCTGCCAAAGGTGATGCCTTCTGTGGTGGACATGAATTGTTCCGCTGCAGGTCCTGAAAAGGGAGGCAGGGCCAGGACAGAATCTATCTCTGCACGTGCCGGACAAAGGCCTGCACGAGCTGAAACAAGGGCTCCTGCCCCTCTGGACCCAGCTTGGAGGTGGACTTTCCTTGGGGAGAGGGGAGGACCCCACTGGCAGGTGAGGAGGGACCACCCCGGCGGAAGTAACGAGACAGGCTGGAGAGCAGCGTACTCTGCAATTAGAAGCGTGGAACAAGTCAGAGCTCCTTCCCCCCACGTGCCCTCTCCCTCCCCAGACCAGGTTCCCATGGCACAGGAACGTGCCAGTACGTGCAGCCCGAGGCTGTTGATCCACGCTGGGCAATGACCCCCCCAAGGGGCAGAGCAGGGCACCAGCTGCTCACCAGCTCCGAGCTGAGCTCCTGCTTCATGCGCTGCTTGTCCCGGGGGTGCACGGCCGGGTCCCTCAGGTACCGAACGGCCTGGGAGATGAGCAGGTAGAAACAGTTCTCCATTGTAAACATCAGCAGAGACCTGGGCAAAGAAACACGAATCAGCAGGAGCCAGGAGGGTCAGCACACTCCATTTCCAAGGGGAATGCCTGAAGGAAGGCTTTGCACACAGGGGACTGTGTTACTGTGCACACTCTGCTCGAGCAGCTGTGCTCTGCAGACCAGAAACCCCTGTGGCCACCAGGGAAAGTGCCAGTAAATAAGCATCAAACACCTCTTTACTGGCATCTTCAGTGGTTGATCTGTGATAGGATGGCTTCACACACCCTCCCCCAAAAAACACTTTGGAGAGCTGCTGACGGGCTACCTGAAGTACTTGGATTCACAGTGAGAAACTCTAAAGCTACTCAAATGCCTCTAAACTCTAAGTTCTGATGTGAGGAGCTCTGGGTTCTGCTGCTTGGCTGTGACTACACCAAACAGTTAGAAACTTACTTGAGGGTTTTGGTTCCCTCTTGCATATTCAGCCCTGCAGCCTGAGGGAAAGGTTCCTTCTTCTTATCCAGCTTGGAGGGGAAAAAAGACAGGCATTAGAGACAGGAGGTGCAAAAGAACGAGTCCTGCTCTTCAAAGCAGCAGCTGAAGGAGCACTCTGGGGCCAAGGGCCAGTACCTCTCCCAGCATGTTCAGGGCCACGTTGACTGTGGCCAGGAGGGTCCCAAAGGAAGGGGCGACATCCGAGTCAAAGGCTGGTGTGGTGAAACTCAAGACAAAGAGCACGTTGTACTCAGCAAGGTCCAGAGACTGTGGAGACACAGAGAGAGGTGGGAGACCCTCAAAGTCATGAGTCTGGTGCCATAGGAACAGGAATACCCAGTCCCCTTATCACACTTTTTACATGGAGCAACAGAAGCACTGTGGTAATTTCCCAGATCTCAGGTTACAGATGGAGCAGTAAAGTACAGCACTGCACAACCAGACTCCATGGCCCTTCCCAGCTGTACAGCTGCCATCACTGGCCCACCAAGGTACTGACTGCTCCCACTGCTCTCAAACACCCCAGTGTATGTACCAGAGGCACAGGAGAAGGAAGCTCCCTATCCAACAGCTAGCAGCAGGACACTGCCAGAATCAAGGACTAAACCCTCCTTTCCTGAAGCTGCAGATCAGCCACTAGGTCACACCACCATGGGATTAGCAGGAGGATTCTTCCCTGAAGAGTGGTGCACTGAGGGTACAAGTCTGCTCCAGTACAGTCACACAGACACACTGTCCTGTAGATCACACACAAAAGCTCAGCCAAGACTTCCTTTCACACCGACCAGTGCCTGATTCCCAAGGGGAATGCCTTGTGTCCTGCCTCCCTGCTCTGTGCAGCAGGACAGCAGACAGCTGTAACAGTGGGGTCACTGTCTCGCTGTGCCTCACTGCAGAGACTCAGAACACCCCTGGAAATGCTGGGAATTCCCCCCTGCATGGAGCAGCACGTCTCCTCTCTCCCTACCTGGTCCAGGAGGATCTGGCAGACATCGGGGGTGAAGTGGCGCAGGGCAGCAAGAGACTTGCTGAGGATCTTGAGGAGGCTGTACTGCACTGTGAGCAGGGCCTTCTGCTCTGCTGCCTCTGACTCGGGGCTGGGATGTTTGGAGGAGGCCTGGGGGTTCCGCTGCACTCGGGGGGTCACGCTGGATGGGAGGGCATCGCCGTTTTTGGCCTGGGCAGAGAGCAGAAACAAAGTCTCAAATACCAGTATCATTATTTTGCACTAAGACAAATCATTTGAGGGGGGAAAAAAAAAATGTTGTGAACAAAGGGAATGAGGAAACAAGGCACCCAATGTCTGAGAATCTACACCTGGTGTGCACTGGGGAGGCTCTGCATTGCAGGTAGGCAGCTGCAGAGGCTGTTTAGGTTCCACATTCCAGAAAAAGAACAATCACACCAAGCCTGAGCCACGCTGAAATAACACAGCAGCAGCAATGTATCTTCTCCACTTTGTATGTCCCAAGATGTCCCAAGAACAAGAACTATCTCCCTTGAACAAATCAAATCAAGGACAGCAGGTCAACAGTGGATTAATCAATGGAACCCCAGAGTCCTACAGCAATGCAGCCTTCTGGCTGCAGTGTATAGTGACAACAGCACCATTCAACACAGGCTGCTGGCTCTCTAGGACTGGCTTTACTTTGTCCAGAGGTTTTTAGAGTCCAGAGTACTCTTTGCACATTCATTTTTGCTGTGGAGAAATGCAAATCCTAACTGATGATGGCTGTCAGTAATTCCCACTAGGATTACCAACACTCCACTCAACATCCAAAAGCCTGGATATTGAGTAACATCTGCCTTCCAGCAGGGAGCACAGCAACACTTAACTCACAGGCTGGCTCAGGGTCCTCACCTGCAGGTAGTGCTGGAGCATCTTGCGGCTGTGCAGGAGGGAGGTGCAGGCCTGACACAGGTAACACAGGTTCACC
The DNA here is from genome assembly GCA_013400415.1 of Scytalopus superciliaris. Classification (NCBI taxonomy): domain Eukaryota; kingdom Metazoa; phylum Chordata; class Aves; order Passeriformes; family Rhinocryptidae; genus Scytalopus; species Scytalopus superciliaris. Next base: position 116,852 of record VXBX01007118.1, read on the forward strand.
TGCAATAAATAAGGTCAGGGAGAACTCTCTTAAAAAGCTCAAAACCCATCTATTCACTACCAGTGGTGGAAGCTGGAAAATGCAGTTAAACAGAGCACTGAGATCATAAAGGATTCATGCAGTCTCTTCATTTCCCAGTATTCTGTGGGAATCACCTGGCACTAAGAACTGAGAGTAAGCCACTGAATTCCACAAGTTATTTTCTCAAGCTATCACATCTCTGTATTTCCTCACTCAACTCAGACAAGGTACTGACAGAACACACACTTAAAGAACCTCAGCTGACACTCCCATTAGCAGAGCAGTAATAAAAAGCTGATACAGTGCCATTTTCTCACAAGACATCCAAACCCCTGCACTCCGAGGCAATGTATTATCCACAGCAATATCCCGATTCCTACCTGCATGTCCCTCATAAGCTGTGGCAGGTGGAAATGCCATTCCTTTGTGAAATTGGAGAGCTGAAGGATGAAGCCAACAGTGTGATCAGCCTCCTCCAGACAGGCCAAGCTCTGTACTGTCCGTACAGCATTCAGGCACTGCGAAGGACAGAGAAGTAAATCAGGGCCATGACAGATAAACCACAAAAATCCCATTCCTTCCTCCAGAAATAAAAGCTAAGGTGCAGCCTGCACTGACACAGTCCAGCCAGGACAGGTATTTCAACACTGCAGGACACAAGTTTGCTGGCCCCACTGGTGATCAAACCCTCACCACAGCATTTTCGTTATCTGAGCCAGGCTGAGCCAAAGCCACACCCAGAAAGAGATCTTGTGCTTTACTTTCCAGAGCCACAAGACAAAGTGAGCTCCCCTCAAACTGTCACTCCAGCTACTCGAGTTGGCACATTAACCACCTGTAGCAAGGTTACAACCCCAGGAGTGAGCAGATGAGCAGCTGCTGACTGTCCAGCTCTAAAGAGGTACCACAGCAATCACCCCCACCTGACTGTGTGGCTTGTCTTCCCTGTCCCACCATTGTGTTATTTCCACTGTGACTCTTCGATGCTCCTGCACTTTGTGGCTCATTTCCACTGCTGTTGGATCAGAGAAGCCAGGGCAGCCATCCCAGAGGGAGTCTGTGCGTACCTGAAGGATCCTCTCCTGATGGACACCCACAAAGTCCAGCGCTTCCGTCAGGAAGTTGTACCTCAGTGTCTTGAGCAGGCGTTCCATGAGGGACATGGAGAGCCGATAGACCCCGGGCCAGGAGGGGGCATCCAGAGACTTCCGGGATGAGGCAGATGTCTGAACAAACCACAGACAAAAACAAGCCACTTATTTCCCTCCACAGCACTCTGGCCCTGCCAGTCTCTGGGGTGGCTGCTGTCCCCCCACGCTGGGGCCACAGCCCCCAAAGCAGGGCATGGAAGCTCTCTGGGCACATTCCCCCATGGAAGGGAGCAGCACACACCTGAATGGCTCCGTTTGTGCTGAGCTGGTACACGCTCAGGAGGGGCAGGCACACGCTCTGGGTAACACCAGCTCCAGCCATTGCTGCTGCTCCCTGCAAGACAGAGAACAAACTACTGCTGGAATCTGTCTCTGCTCCCTGAGATTGAAGAGATTTGTTTTGCATTAGCAATTTCTGTCCTTGGCACTGTCATTGCCCTTTCAGAGAACTGTCATCTACACACCCTTCTAATGTTGTTAAATGTTCACCGTCAAGAAAAGCAACAATAAAATCTCATCTGCATAACTGTACTCTGAATTCCACTTACCATGTGGTTTGGTATATACCTGATCTTTACAAAGGGCTTTGGAACAACCTTGCTCCCACCTAAAGCCCCACACAAGTTGAACTGGCAACAGGTAAGTCACACTTTATCAGAACTAATGAGGAAGCAGGTTCCAACACCTGATGTGTGTTTAACGAGGGGGTATTTGCATTGCAGAATCCATTCAGTGAAAGTGCCTGCCCTACACGACAGAAACTGCCCTGGCTAGCTCAGTTCTTCCAGCCGAGCCAGGGAAAACTATGGAAAACAAGGCACACTAAGCAGATGTACATAGAGGACCCACTGCTTGCCAGTCTCCTAAAAACCCCTTTATCTACAGCTCATTGTTTAGCTGCATCACAGACAGACTAATACACATTTCCTCTTCAAAGTGTACAGCCACGTGCTCTCACTCCTCTCACCTGTTGAGTCCTTGCTAAGGTCAGCAGCAAATGTAAGGAGGCCTCTGTGAAGTGAAGGTTTTGTTTAACTCTCAGGCTGATCTCCAATGCAGCAAAGATAGTAGGAAGCACAGGGACTTTCCTAGTAATCTGCAGCCAGTAGTCTCCATCTTCATCCACCTCACAGAGCTCCTTGGCCAGATGCAGACCCAGGACACACACCTGCAGTGACGAGCAAAGGAGCAGGCACAGGGTTTAACAGGCCTGATATGAGTATCAAGAAAAACTTCAAAAGCATTTACTAACACAACCTAAAGTTCATTCACTCTCAGAATCATAAATTAAGGCCCCTGGTATCTCTCAGATTACACTCTGCACACCCTTGGTGGCTGTATTAGCACTCCTGACAATGTTTTTAGGACACATCTGAAGGAGAGGCAGTAACAGCTGATTTCCCAGACCGAAGTGTGCTAATAAGACATGGAGTAATTCTGAAACACAAACTGCTCAAATTTGTTCTAAGCATCACAAAACTTGTCTAGAGAGAGGAAACAAGGCTGCAGAGCAGATGAGCAGGTCCTTTACCCCATCTCGCTGGTCTTTGTGCTTCACTCGGGAGGCATCATCCATCTCCATGCTGTCCTTGTCCTCTGCAGCATCTCCCAAGGTCAGGCTGTGCCGAGTCTGGTCGAAGAGTGCAATGACCTCATCCTGGAGTGTCTCACACACACTCAGCACCAGCTGGGAGTACTGGGGGATGTCATTCACTGTGACACACACACACACAACAGACACCGTTAACACACAGGCCTTGTTCTGGGGTTTCCAGTTTGACTGATAACATCCCCGAGCCACCTTTAGTATTTATTCCATTTTCATTTCAAAACCTACAACACAATGGGATGAACTGTGGCTAAGTTAGATGTCTAAGTCTAGGAGGATATAACAAGGGATGAAATGGCCATCTGGGTAACAAAAACATGTAGCTTTACCAACAATCCATATAAACTCATGTCAAAACACAAATCAAGCACTACTATGGATATGTAATTTCGTAACTGCTCGTTACAGCATTCCCACCCATTGCTCCAGATTTCTGGTACTGGCTCATGCAGACCAGCTGCAGTCTATGTTCTGTGACTCCATGTAACTATTACATTCAAAACCATTATAATACATTGCACCACCTTTTACCAGCACAACCAGAAACTCAAATTCAACAGCAAAGAAAAAACAATTAAAAACATCCCAACCCTCCACTCCCTATTTATTTTTCAAGGCATGTGGGCTTGCAGGGCCCAAGCAGTGTGACAAGGAATACACAGACAAGCTGATGGACTTCTCATCACAGTGCTTTTGTATGTGTTGTCCAGGAAAATCCTGCCCAGATTCCACTGAGGGTCTTCCAGTGCTGCATCAATGTCAAATGCCCCACAAGGGATAGGGGCAATGACCAGACTAGTTCCTCTGGCTGCTAACAAAATGCATCCTTTCTTGTGCTTGGGTCTTTTGTTTCCTAACTAGAAATTCCTGTCAGAATCCAAGCTCTGCAGTCACTCAGTGAGAGCCTGACCAGGGAGTCCCTCCCACACCTGCTGAGCTGCTTCCAAGAACACATGGGAACAAAACTGATCAAACCCAGAGGTTATTGTCAGGGAAAGACAAGAGGGAAGACATGGACACAGTGTGAATGATAAACTTCATCTCTTTCCAAAACTAGCCAAAGCAAGAAAGACAAAAGGAGAGAAGTCCCACAGGTTGGTGACTCCCTTCAGCACCCTGCACTGCCACAGCACCACACACACTTTCCTCTTGGCCCAGGGTGTGCTCAGCCCTGCAGCCCCTGCACATGCACCACCTCACCTTTCATCTCCTTCATTTGCAGGACAGTGATAAGAGCTGAGAACACTTTGGCTTTGGTTTTCTCCATCATCTGCTGATCTGCCTGTAGCACTCCCTCCAGAATCTGCGTCAAGGAGTTTATGATTTTATCCACAGAACTCAACTCGCTGACAACAAAAAGGGAGAGCTCTTCAGATTAGACAAGATCCCTCAGTAAATATATTGGCTTGACTGAGCTGTGTGGATCGTAAGTTACGTGATCCACACAAATAAAAGCAGTTCTTCCAAGTAAAGTTTAAGTCACCACCTGGATCTCACTAAAAACATTCCACAGAACTAGAGAATGCATCTACCCTTCATTGTGAGAATCAGAGTGAGAATGCAGGACTGACTACCAAAAGCTCTTCTGATACTTCTCACCACCATAAACTGTATTGCTACTAGAGATTTCACAGAATTTCAGCAACGTCCTACAGACATTGGGCATCCCAAAAGAGAATTCTATGACAAAGCTTCAGTTTCCTCCCCAGTTCACTCAGGGCATCTCACTAGAGCACAACACTTAGACACGATCTCGCAAGTTTTTATTCCTAGCACTGACTAAAAATGAAGCAAACAAAGTACCTACCTCTTCCACTGTTTGAGCAGGATGAGGAGAAGGGTACACAGCATAGACCCCAGCTGCAGGCAGGACACTGACATGGGCACCTGGAGCTAAGGGAGAAACAGTGCAAGAGTTACAGCTGCAACAGGCCCGGGTAAAACACTTCAGAAATGCTCAGCCCAAGCACTGCCACCAAACAACCAGGTCTGCTCTTCTGCAGCACTGAGGGCTCAGAGCCAGGACCCTCACAGGGTCACTCAGTGCTGACAGGAATGACACATGCAAAATTTATAAAGATTTATAAACAGCTCATCAGTTCAGGGAGACACTTTGCTTCAGCCCAGTTTCACAGGATCTAAATAACCCTGTCATGGCAAGCACCTGCAGAAACAGAACCCCCTCAGAGCACAAAGAAGATGAGCAATCAGAAAATGCCAGAACTGAGAGGAAGCAGCACCTACCAAAACCTTAGTGCCATGCAGCACATCCAGAAACAACTGCTGATGAACTGCAGAGTCAGTCAGGTGCATGATATCCGCCTAGGCCCACAGAGATAAACATCAATCAAGCACAACAGAAGATGTATCTTCTTAGCAGCCTAACATCAGTTTACTGTTTGAACTTGTTACTCTTAAGATTCCCCGAATTTTACAGAAATCACTGCAGTCCTACAAGAAGTCAGCAATGATTAATTCCCTAATGGTGCATCCCTGCCTCACTTGACACGGGAAAAGCTCTTCAGGATCACACAATTACTTAAAATTGCTGTAAAAATTATTTACTACCTCCCTCCTCTGCTCAGACAGACAATGTGCTCATTTGGATCAAACAGCAACACCACCCACTCTAACCTCTTGTGCCACACTCGTGCTGTGCTGACATTATATATCCTAAAAACTGAAAGAAAAACCAGGGAATTCTCCTTAGCCAGCCCTGGGAAGCTGCTGAGAGTGTATTGTTCCAAATATCAGTATCAGATGACCCTGCAAGGCAAGAGGCAGCCCTTACATGGCTTGTGGAGATGATGAGCAGCATCCTCCAGGCTGAGATGAGCATCTGGTACTCTGTGACTGAGGCACAGCTGGTGCCCTCAGTCTCTGCCACGTGCTGTGCCAGCGACTTCACGTACTCTGACCAGTAGGCAAAGCGCTTTTTGGTGGAGAAACTCTTCAGTGTGTCTTTCAGGGACTGATCCAGAGAGCCCCTGACCAAAGCAAGAGGAGAAGTCACCTTCATTTAGTCTTGGGGCGGAAAATACACTTCCTCTGAGATTCAGGGAGGAAACCCAAAGGCACAGCTTGCAAGTGAAGGTTATTCCACATATTAGACCTTTGCAGGGAATCTCACTTTTTGCATCAAGTGTGAAGGAAAAACACGATCCCTGAAGAAAATCTATGACTTTTTTTTTTTAAAGCAGAGATTTTAGTTAATCCTGACTTTTCAACATACTCAAGGTCAGTTATGTTCAGGAAAACCAATCAACTGGGAGAAAACTACTAAATATGATTCAGCAATCACTACAGAAGGTTTAATTAGCTGAGCTGACAGTTAGTTTTAATAAATACTGTATATTCTCATTCTAGAACACAAGGAAAATACTAATACATTCTGACCTAAACGCTGTAATATCTTCCTGCAAATAGTGATTACAACAATCTCAAGTGCATGTCTGCAGTGTTTTCATAAATCATTCCCACATTTTCACAGGATTACATGTGCTTTGCCCCTCAAAGCCCACACGGCCTGCCAGGAGTCAACACACGCACTTTAGATAATTAAGACATATAGAAATGAGGGAGAAACCCAAAGACTCACTTGACAACATAGTAGATCTCCAAACAGATGATTTTCATGATTAAGGCACAGGTATCCAACACACTGAGCTATAAACAAAACAAACAAAAAAGGAAAATCTGAGCTCTGAAGGGTAAGTGGAGTTCTGATTTATCCCTACACACCCACTTGGGATGATCAACACTCCAGTTCTGCAGGAGACACTGTTTGACATGACAGCAATAGTTCTGTCACTGACCATGGACTGGTGACAGTAAGGCCAGAATGCTGTGGCCAAAGGAGAGTTCAAATTCTGAGGGAGAGCACAGGGCTCTTTCAGAATGAAGGGAGAAACTCCCACAGAAAGGAGGAATAACAAGACCCTGATCTATTCCTCTGTGATACCAGTGAGCCTGAGCTATGGGTACGTGTCAGACAGCACACCTTCCACTCAGTGTCACCACAGCTGCCAGGCAACACCTGTTTTTCTTTCATACAGAGAGCAGGGAATTTCAAAACACAGTTCATGGCTGTACAGTCTCTGCAAAGCCAGAAAAGATTCACCTCCTGCCTGTGTTTAACCCACTTGAGCATAGAAAGCTGCAAGCAGAGGGAAGAGCCACAAAGATCAGTCAGAAACCTTTGCTGAGAAGGGCAGACCCCATTTTGTTTGGCTAGCACTCACCTCTGATGATTCGGAAGGCGGAGGAAGGGTCCCAAAGAGGGGATTAGTTAAATTTTCCCAAAACTTTGGCCTAAAAGACAGATACAGAAGTACTACCAGTTACCTCTCCCATGCCACGTGCCCAGCAGCATTTAGACTGTTCCAACCTTCGTAGAAAATACGCTTTGGTAAACACAAATGCATTTAGCTTTGTATAAAAGAAGCAAAAATATATTTGCTTCTGAACATGCACACAGGGGCTTCTCATCCCCCAGGCTCCCAGCCCACACACTGCATACCCTCACCAGGGCACAGAGAGGCCAAGATGTGAACGTTTTGGAAAAGAGGAGGGAAAATGCCTTGGAGGAAGAGCCCAACTCACTTTGTCCTCAGCACGAGCATGGCGCTGTCGCGCCGGTCCTGCCACAGGGCGTGCAGGAAGGCGATGGCAGCTCTGTGCAGGAGGGGAGGGCACCAGTACCGCTCCTGCTGCTTGGAGTCGATCAGTTCCAACACCACCTGGAGGCAGCTCCACTCCCCCAAGCTGAATTCCTAAAGCAAAAGGAAGCAGGAGGTTACACCGTCACAGGATCGCTGCGCAGGCAACTGCTAGAGCACAACGGGCTTAATTTCCACTTGAGAATACACAGGGAGATAAATCTGAGGATATAATGCTGTGATGTTATTTTGTATATGACCACAAGGAATGTAGTCATAACACAGAGGACAAAAAAAAAAAAAAAATTATTGGGGAATAAAATAAGAGCTAAACTGAGACTTAGTATGGCCAAGTGCCTTCAAAAGGTCCCAACACCAGACCTTGAACTGCAAAGCACCAGAGTGGGTATCCCGGAAAATTATATCGTTTCTTGTACCCCAATCTTCAGCTTTCTCACTGCCAGTGTGTCATGAATGAGTGCTTTAAGGTTGCTTAAAGAGCACCACCAGAGCTGAGAGTGGGTCACAGACATCCTTGGCCTGCCCCAGGAGATGTCCTGATGCTAACTCAGTATCTGCCTTGAAACAATAGGGAGTTTCCTTGGTTGTAAGGAAAAGTGAAACTGGGAGAGCAGCACATCCATTAACTGCAAGCACAAGCTGCATTTATCTGCCCATGAAGCACACAGGAAGAACTATCAGATTTTAGGCACTGGAGCTGTAATCCTGCTATGTAAAGAGCAGGGAGCCCTTGGGCAGGAATCTGCCCTCGTACCTTTGACCCATCGCTGCCATCCTTCACTTCCAAGTTCAGGAACAGCTCGATGAGGCCAGGCTGTGTCTCCACGGCCACGGTGAGGAACTCCAGGATCATGACCTTGATGCGCATGTCCTCGATCCTGCTCTGCAGGTGGGTCAGGAAGGCGTCACGGATGGCGGCAGCATCGCTGCCCAGGCAGGCGTACACGGACATGGGAGCCACCTGCACACGGAGACAGCACCCCAGGGAGCAGTTACTGACCTGCACGCCATGCCTGGCTGTGTAAAAGGGGATCTGCATTGTACTGAGCATCCGAAATATTTAATATTCATCTATGAACACATGTCAGGGCACTCAAAAGTAGGCTGGCGTTAAGCGGGAAGAAACCTGCCAAGCAATACAAATTCTGCTCTATCCCTCACCTATTTCTCACAGGTTATCAAAGAACTAGAAAGGAGAAAGACCAAAACAGCTTTGGAATTGTATTTCCTGAAATAAATAAACCCAGAGCTGGACTTGTATGCTTTAAGGAAACTGCAAATACTCAGAAGTTTAGTAGCCAGAAAGAGTAAGCCTAAAAGGTTTAGCAAATCTAAAGTCTGCTTTTTACTAAGTCTGAAAGTTGAAAGGTCCTAATAAAAACTTAAATAGGCTGCTCTTCTCAGTAAGATGTTAAAGTTCCAGGTAGAAAGGTATAGGAACTTTATCTAAGAGTCTGACTTTTGATAAAGTTCATCAAAAATTGGGAAGACATCAACTGGAGGGGCAAATACTTTGTAGGTAACACCTCACTCATGGGAAACCTCTCAGTGAGTGCTGTGTGACTTCTGATACAGCAGCTTATGTTAATAACTAAAGGGCCCTTTAGATGATTTTTGATATGCTCTATCTCACAGCTCTCAGCCCACCCTGCTCCAGCTGACTTGCATTAAGCTCCCTGACACAAAAAAAGCCTGAATAAATTATCTTGAAAGAATTTGAGTGGTGGACTCAGTGACAAGGGGAGAAGCAAAGGAGCACTGCTGTGTCCCATCTTACTGTAGCCAGGCGTTTGAGCAACTGGATGGCCAGGCGTGGAAGGGCAGGGTCGTGCTTGTGGTAGATGTATTTGGCCAAGACAGCAATGAGATTGTTTCCATGAGCACCTGGAGACAACACAAGTAAAATCAAAGAGCAGAAATGGCAAGAAGATATAACTATTAACTAAATAATGATTTCCACAGCAGAAGGAACTAAGAACTAGGTTGTTCTCCCAGAAGAACAAAGCCTGGGTCCAGCCAGAGGCACTAATGGCAGCTGATACAGTATATTCTGTAATTACACTAATCTCATTACAAAGCATCAAACAATAAGCCATGTTTGATTAATCCTTTAGAAGCTGTCCCAGAGGGGAAGCCTTAGAGGAGGGAGAGGAGGCCTCCACCCATCACTAGTAAGCACTTTTTGGAATCTGGAAGCCTTAACTGCTGTCTGTAAGGAGACACTCTCTGACACTTGCAGAGATCCCAAAAGCCCAGCTCCCCAGGGGGAACACCCACCATGCTGAGTGAGTGCCTGCTCCAGGGGAGACACCACACTGGACGGGGGTTTGAGGCGGATGACGTTGTTGGTGACGGAGAACGCCAGCTTAACTGTCTGGATCAGCAGCTGCCCTTGGCCCTGGGACTCATCACTGCATTCCCAAGAGAAACCAAAGTAAGTTACTCTGCTGACAACCCACACGTGTTATTTGCACAACATCCAAAGAGCAAACTCCGGTGCTCCGTGGGGGTCGTAAGATGTTCTCGCTCAGTGTCACGTCAGCACAGGGAAGAGGCTGGAACAGCCACACCCCACTCACCTGCTGGACTGGGAGGCCATCACCATGTCAATGGTGTCCACACCAATGCCCATGATGTTGATGACAGCTTGCCCTGCCTCCGTGTTGGCCAGGCTGAAGATGCACAAGGACTGCAGGCTGGGGGCATTGCTGGGACACACAAGCACAGGACAGAGTCACAAGGAGCAGGATTATGCCACACAGCACCAAGAAAACCACCCCAAGGTAACCTCTTCATTACTACACCCACACTGACCCTTCATTTATTGTCCCTTCTACCTCCATCAGAGTGGCTACACTACACAGGAAAGTGGATGGCAGTCTGATCCAGGAAATCTATGTCCTTTTTCCTCCCTTTCACCAGGTGTTCTACAAACCAATGTGGTTTTCTCTGTCCTTAATTTTTTTCTACCCTTCCTGTGCTCAGTAATGCAGTAAAGAGCTGAAACCAGCACTCCATAGCTATGCCAGCTCCTCTCTAGCTGTTTGCATTTAAAAAGAGAGTGACAGTGATTTCTGCACAATAACCCAGGTTAGTGCAGATCACAGAGCCATGACCAGTCTTACCTGCTGCGAGGATCCATTTCAGGGCACAAATTGAGTATAGCATGGATCAGCTGCAGAATTAGGCACCCTGAAACAGAGATGAAATGGACTGGTCAGGTTTTGAGCACTTCTGCCTAGTTCCTACTATTTTCAAACAAATCACAGCATCTAACACCACCAGTGGATGGACAGTGCAAATCCCAAATGGCTGCTAGAAAAAGCATGATAAAAAAAGAAGGAGAATTCCCACATTCTGTCTGAGAAGGCAGGTGACCCTTTTTATTCCCTTCTCCTCCTACTCCCCCTTTCAATATCCTTACCGATTTTCTCTCTCACTCCATGAGAGTTGTATCTCCATTTGTGGTAATTTGGTAACATCTCCTTCAGGACAAACACAATGCAGGGCACAAGGCCCTGGCTTTGGGTGCTACCAAGTTGTCCCTAGGAGAAAAAGAAATGTTCTTTAACCAGGACAAAGGACAAGGAACCTCCGCAGTCGTAACAGCTCAGAGCTGGTGTCACATTGGAGCATTCCAGAAGCACTCACTCGGACAAGAGTTGTGACCAGGTTCAGGAAGGAGATGGTAACACTGTACTCGCCCTGGGGCTGTTCTATGCCCATCAAGAGGTTGCCATAGCCCCCAGCATTCATTCCCTCTGCACTGTGGAAAGAGCAAGAGGGTTCATCACATTGAATAGCAGGATTCTGACACGACTGAGAGTTGCCAGGTGCAGAGATTGCACACTGGCAGAAAGTTCTTATGATCTGTTAGGCAAACAAAAAAAAAATAAACGAAGGGGGATCAGGAATACCTAATCATGTGATTCATACTGGACAGTGGATTGGCAACGAATGGTAAGAACCCTGTGTGGTGAAGGTCAGTCCAAACCTGCAAGAGAGAAAGTACAGATACTCCCTCTCCTTCATCAACAAATGGCACCAGTTCTCACACCCAGCAGGGCCCTTCCTCACCTTGGCTGGCATCCGAGCAGCCAGGACTGTCAAACAATTGACACAAGAAGCAATAACATCCACAGGGGGAGAGATTACAGTGGTCAGCCTACAGAAGAGAAACACATGCATGAAGTGCACTGCCACCTGTGGTCTAGCCTGTTTACTGGGTTTTTGAAATCAAAAAAGCTTCTCACTGAAGTACAAATGTATAATGTCTAAGCAGGTAAATAGAGACACCAGAGTCTGCACTTTCAGTCTAGACTTGCCACCTCCCCCTCACACCTGAGTCAGATCAATTTACTGCCAGAGGCAAGGCTGGCAAGACAGCAGGCTGTCACAGGGAACAATAATTATACAGCAGAGCACTGATTCCCAGGCAATTAACTCTGGGAGGAGTTAATAAGTGCAACTGTTTTAACACTTAGGAGTTTCTGCTTTAATGCTATGTTTTATCCCCTTTCTATGTAAATATATCTACCCATAAAACCTGCCTTTAAATGGGTAAAACTGCACAACATTCAACAAGGAGGGGGAAGAGGGGCCATCCTGCTGCAAACTGTGTGTAGGCAGAACAGTCTTGAGAGCCGAACACCAGGCTTGGGGAGTTCAAGCACTGACAGGCACTTCTTTGCAAAGCTCTTGCCAAAATGAGTAATTAGCCATTCTTCAGCTCACTGTACCTGCTCAGGTACCTCTGCTGGCAGGGACTCACCTCTGCAGGAGCATGTAGATTCGTGATGTGATTGGCAGAAGGCAATCTGCTATTGATACATCAGTGCTGATCACTTTATGAACCAGATCAATTATGGGCTTGACCCTCTGGCAATGCTGAATCACATCTGGGTAAAGAAAACCACCACAAGAATGCAAAACTGTACTTAAGCAGTAATCAAGTCTGGAGTTATGCATATTAATCTCACTACACATCTCCACAATCGTTCCTTATACTAAAGACCATTTTATTTTATCAGTCTCAGTTTTCCTATCATCTACAATGTATCTTGTCTCACTGCATGGTCTTAACATAGTGAATTTCTTTTGCAGTGAATTTTACAGAATAATCATCATCAGGTTTTGGGGAAAGCATCCCATGCTCTTTGCAAAGTATTCAGACCTTTTACTAACCTCAAACTGACACCAATTAGTAATTATTTATTTCCTTTTATACTGCCACCTGTCTCACCTGCTGTTGACACAACATGGAGCAGCATCTCAATCTCACAGGTGAACAGTGTCCAGCTGCTGTAGGAATACTCCCACCGTACCAAATAAGCCCGATCATCCAGCATCACCTGGCCCACTGCTCCCTGAGGGATCCGCAGATTTGTTTGACCTAATCCTAAACATTGAACAACACGAAATGAAGTCACTGAATTCCCCACAGCATTCCAATAGGAAAAGGTGAAAGGCAGCTTCCTTACCAAGAGGATAGAGGAGCTTTGGAGCCTGCCTTCGCCACAGGGTCCCGTCCTCATGGGAGATCACATCCGGAGGTTTATGTTTGTACAGTTCAATATAGAAGGACATTTTATCCAGGAAACTGTACACCTGCATCAGAGAGAGCCTCAAGAACGCAGCCAAAGAGCCAGAGCTTCTTAAAAATTAATCAATCAGGTCATCTCCAGGAATAGGCAAGTTTTCTTTATGTGTACAATATTCCTCTAACACATCGACCCTACCAAAATATTATTACACAGCATACACATCCAGACAAGCCTCATCTCATGAATCAAGAACTATTTGTCAGTAAAACACCATCCAAAATTAGTCAGCATCTTGAACTTGAGCCACTGGAGTGGAAAAGTTTTCTGCAAGCCAGAAAACAGTGTCCTGCAGCAGCACAGGACTAAAATGGGGCAATGCTCACTGGTCTTTGAGAAAAGCTTCATGTGTGCTACCTAAGACTGCAACTGAGATAAGCACATGTAACAGAAAGAGAGAATCACTGAGCAGGCCCTGTCTTGAAACAAATCACCTCCCAAACATCAAGAGATCCTGTACCTTTTTTGCAGTAGATTTATCAGAAACAAGGGCTTGGAGCAGCTGAAGGAGAGGAGTGAGAAGATGGGGGAACATTCCACACACGCTGTCCAGGATAATACCCAGACCTGCAGTAGGTTCCTGGTGGTGGAAACAGAAAACAAACGTCTTACTACTAAAAAGAAAGGCTAAAAGGGTCTCAGTACAGCAGAAGGTTATAGTTCCTTCTTAAGCTGTGCCTTTATCATTAATCATGCAACAAAAGTATCACTCCAGTCCTTGCACAGACATGCACTGCATGAGGCAGTCTGCAAGTGTTAGGCAAGAAGTAAGACTGTAAGGCATGACATATCATCCTAATTCTGTGACAACAGAACAATAAGCAGGATGCTTTTGCCAGCAGTTAGTTCAATCCTTGCAGCCCCAGCCCTGCTAACAACTATCACCTATATTAAAACTCGTTCCAGTATCCTTTTCAAGAGTAAAGCCCAGGCTGTACCTAAAAGGCAGGAAAGGGCAAAAATAAATCAAAGATAGGTGCAAAAGAACATTAGCTCCTCAGGCCCTCCTGGAAACCAACTAACCAAACACTACCAGTCTGTTCCTGTCCTAAGAGGGAATCTTTTATCAGGTCTTAGTTATAAACAAGGTAGGTCAGACAAGTTGCCAACACACTCACCGTCTTCCAGAAGAGCTGAGGAATGCTGGAAGCTGCCAGAACTTCACATGCAGCATCAATTATATCCTACAAAGGAAGAGAGGATGGAAAAAAAGTCAAAGCTACTTTGCACAGGAGAATTTCATCCCAACCAAGTTCTGCCACATCTTCAGAAATTAAGCTCCCTGCTCACCCACCAAGATATGACTGTTTCCTGAGTCAAAACAGAAACACACACCCAGCCCAAAGCCCTGCTCCTCATGGCCTGGCCACAGCAAACATCTGCAGAGGGCTGTCCAGTCAAACTCAGAAATGGAGTCTGTACTATTTCTGTTGGGTTTGGAAATATCACATCAACAATTAAGTTTCAAATCCACAGGACTTCAAATGCAAGATGTGCTCTTTCATTACTGATCCGCCAGTCTGCAGAGGTGTTATGCTAAGTTTGCACGGTGTAAATGCAGCAGGAAAACCAGGAAATCACTTGTTTGGATCCATTTAAGTTTGGATCCATAAAGCTTGTGGTCTCAAAGACAAGATTACAGGTTAACAATTAGCATCAGTTATGACAAGTTATTTTAAATTATGTAATAGAAGTAAGGGGCCTTGGATCCTTACCTGCTGATTGCCCAATGTATGTAATTCCAGTGAAGTCAGGACAAAGGAAAGAAGCCCATAAATACACATGCAGGCTGTGCTGGCAGTGCACTGCAAAGAAGGAACACACAAGGCCATCATGGGAAAGACTGTGAATTACAAACACACTGTAGCTCTACTTACACACAGAGTAACTGCCCTTCTCACACATCCTGCTGCAGAGGGGCAGCAACGCAGGGAGCACTTACTAATTAAGCTCCACATTAACATGAAATACTTGACTGAAATGAGAAATCTTGACACTACCACTATCACTAAAAACGCCTTCCAGATCTCAAAATTTTAAAAAGCACCTTTTTTTTAACTTTGTGTTCTTAGAATTACATTTTTTTATTGTGTTCGTATTTTTTTAATGAAGTGTTCATAGAAATCCAAATTATTTGCTGTCCTGGGTTTCTATCTACAAAGTAGTTTACTCTCAACGTGGTGCCACCCAATGAAACCATATACAGAGAACAGTGCAGAGTTAAATCACCCAGTGCTGAAGATCCACAACAGCAAATCAAAAAATTTGATTAACTACAGTCTATTCTGCTACAACTTACAAAGCTTCTTTTTAACTCTTTGGACATAAAAATCTGCTTCGTTCCAACCTGACTCCTGATCCTCACTGGAAGAAGGCAAGATGCCAGAACACGCTTTACTGCACGCTCTGCTTAAAACCAGACTGAGTCTGAGAGAGAGCGGGATCCAACTCATCCCCTTTTCCCATCAGGAGCAGTGAAATGAGGATCCCAACAACTCACATTCTTGCCCCCACTGCTGAGGGAGCGCAGCAGCTTTGTCAGGTACTGGAACACGTTGAGCTGGATGGCAGTGCTGCCCATCCTCCTGATGACGTTTGTGGACTCCTCGGGGTTTATGGTGTGGCGGAGCAGAGCCCAGGCCAAAAGCACCGGGGCGTGATGGGACACATCCCCCAGCTGCAGCAGCTGGCTGTCCATCTCCTGCACACAGACAAGGCACAAGCAAAGCAACTGACATCTTCTGGAAGCAGTTCACACTCAGCAAGCTGATCGTGTGTCTCGTGGTATGTGGATGGCAGTTCCTGCACTTGGGCAGCAAACCCAAGGATCAGAAACACACAGACACAGCCTGGGTAACCATAGTGAGTTCTGCTCTCTTAGGCCTGGTGAGGGGTTGGTTACTGTGCCAGTGCCTTACCTGGTGGATGTGCTCACTGTTGGCCAACTTGTGCTCCTCCATCCTGTCATCCAAAGCACGCTCATGCAGGGAGTCAATTTCCATGCCTTCCACCAGAATAAGAGCACTAAAGTACCTACAAGCAGGAGAAGAATAAAAACAAGCTGCTCAGAACCTTTATATGAGAATTCAGGTGGGTTTTTTTAACCTATAACCAGTCCTTTAGTTTGCTTTGTTCAGCTGTTCTTTGAAGCAATAAGAAATCACAGGTAGCTAAGAGCATATAATCCAAATTCTGTCTCGAAATGCTGGCATAGGACAAAATACAATCTTAAGAACTACCATTTCTGGTTGAACAGACAAGAAAAGGTCACTGAAATTTGAAGAGAGCTTTTCCACCTTTGTAATTCTCTGCCACCTGGCAGGATCCTCATTTCCAAACAGCACAATGAAGGCAACACTGCCATTTGTAAGCAGAACAGCAACAGCTGAACTGAGGCAACCCAGGTAACAATCAGGCCAGAGACAGCAGCCAGACCAGCACAGGACTGTGAAGACACAATTTCACTACCAGTAGACTACCTAAGGAGAAGTGGCACTGTATCTCCATTGCTACTCTTACCAAAGGCAAAATTATAGACCAGATTAAAGTTAGTCTGTAGATACCTCTCTACTTTGCAATCACACCCGCATTTTGCTGTAAACCTCCAGTATGACCAGAAAAGCTTTTTTGCCCTCATAAGCTTAGTTTGAAACAGTGGTGATTTTGAGAGGCAGCAGCAACAATTCTAAATGCTTTTTCCCTGAGCAAAACCACTGTTTTGCTCTGTCCCCACTTCACAAACACACACACGACACTTACCCGATACGATCCACCAGGTGATCCATGCTCTCATCTACCAAATGCCTGTTGGTTTGCCTGGTGCCAAATCCCTGCTCTTTGAACATCTTGGCAAAGGCCAGCAGCTCCTCGGGTGCCATTTCAAAGTATGCATAGTAGAGGAAGATGACTTCCAGGAGCATGGACTGCTCACGGAGGCACTGCACGAACCAACGCGACACCTGGCGCTCTGTCTGCACAAAGGGAGGTCCCACCATCACACCTCAAAGCTCCCAGGGCAGCCAAAGCTGGCACACACTGGGAAGTGAGGAAGCATTTCAGCAGCTTGTGTCAATGGCAAGGAAAGCCACTGTGAGCACAGAGACCACGAACAACTGCACGTAAGTGGTTCTGTTAGCCTAAGGGTATCCGTGATTTATTACAAGGAACAAATTGTTTCATGCAACTCTCAAAAAAAACAAGAGAAAACTGATTCTACGTTTCTTGGACCAGGAGAAACACCCAGTTTAGCTGCACCTCCTCATGTGTATTTTCCAATGTAAGAAAAGACTTCAAAGTGAGATAAATAATAGCAAGGAACAAAATACC
Source organism: Scytalopus superciliaris (assembly GCA_013400415.1). NCBI lineage: Eukaryota > Metazoa > Chordata > Aves > Passeriformes > Rhinocryptidae > Scytalopus > Scytalopus superciliaris. The sequence goes on from VXBX01007118.1 coordinate 134,238, forward strand.
ATGAGATTTCCATGTGTTTCCCAAGTAGGAGCTTCTGCTTTGTACAGCGCCTCAAACTGCTTCCGGTAATTCGGAACGAGCTCCTTGTCCAGCTTTTCCACGCACTGGAAATACTGTGCCTTAAAGAAACACAGGAATGAACTTCTCAGGTGCCCACTTTTACAGCCACAAGCGGGGGATTACGTTGTATTTAGCCTGCTGCAGGGGCACCCCGGCCAGGATTGCTGCACTCACTGTGTAAGGGTGTCTCTCATCCTGGAAGTAGGTGAGCAGGTGGAGGACGCAGCGCAGGATGCAGATCCTCTCCTCGTAGTAGTAATCAGCCAGCTGCGAGGGAACAGTGCCATCAATACCAGTGGGATACTGTGTCCAGCTGCCCTGCCCTTCCCTCTCCCATCACGGGAACACAGAGTGCTCAAATATCACTACAGGTGGAGTTTTAACTGAGCAGTTTTTAAGTTACTGGGGAAAGAAAGTGATACTTAATTAACTTTACAGAGCTCGATAAAACATGGCCATAGGGACTTGTCAATAATTACACTGTTAAGTGAGAAAATGTGGAAAAGAAAGGAAAAAAAGACAGAGAGAGGTGGTCTCATTCCTCATCCCCATTATCCTCTGTCAGAAATTATCATCATCCTTCATCTCAGAGCTGTCACTTCAGACAGTAGCAAACCCACCTACAAGCTTTGGAAAGCAGTGTACATCCACCTAGCCAAATTCCATGATATTAAGCCTGAAATTTCATACCTGTAGCAATTATTAGCACTGTTCTAACCTACAAGCACATCCCTCTATTTTAGAAGCATCTTCTAACATTTGTTCTTTATATAAAGGAGTGCTTCAATTATTTCAAGATTTTCCAGAGAAATTGAGTTCTCTGACAACAGATCTTTTCCACAGAAAATACAAACGGAAATGACTAACCTTCAGCATCAGAGCCTGACTCTGCCTTTCATCCTGAAGTACTGTCTGTGAAGAAAGCACAACAAAACAAAGGAAGATTTGTAGATACATCTACAGACAAAATACATATGCACAAAAAAAAGACTGAAATAAACAAAAGACAATTTTTCTTTCCATTCCTTTTGGAAAGAGATTCCAAAACCAAAACACTCATTTTTAACTAGGTATTTATTTTTCATCTCCGCTCTCTTCACAGGTCTGGAGCTTTCCTGTATTCCTGTGATAGAGAGAGGGGCTGAGTTCCTGCAGAGATTCCAGCAGGAAGGGATAAGCCTGGATATCTGCTGCCACATTTCCTCAAAGCAGCACTGGAGCATTGCGGGTTCAGAGAACAAAATCTACAAAGCCATTTCCAAATCAGAACTCAGACTCACATGTGCTCATGTGCATCAACAAACTACTGGCATTAAGGAAAGATGTGGAATGAATAGAACATTAACGGGAGCTATGGACCTTCAGGGAGTCCCTTGTTCCTCTGTAATCCTCTTGAAGGTAAGACTGTAACAACTGCACACTCTGCTCTTCATCCAGACCCTAAACAAGAGAAGGAGAAATGCTCTGAAATTAATAAAAGGCAACTCAATACATTAAAGATTCTCTCCAAATAATCAGGCAACCCTTATCTTCAAAACAAATCATTACCAAAATATGCCAAAAGAATGCTTTTGCACCAGGCAGATGCTTTAATCAGCACTTCTGTTTAAAGCTAAACACACAAGCTTTGATGTCACTGAGCTGCAGGAGTTTGAATTCAGCTAAAGGAGCATCAGAGTCGTTTAAACAAAGGTACCACCAGTCACTGAATTCTAAATCTCTGTCTTAAAGAAACAGAGCCCTGCAGGCAAACTGAGAGGGCTGTCAAACAAGGCAACTGATTTAAGGGCCAGTTTTTAGCTGAGCAGGTGCCCTGGAAGAACCCAAGACAGACAATAGCAGGTGGCTGCTGCTGAACCAGGAAAACCACAGCACTGCAAGGTCACTCCTCACTTTGGAAAAGTCTGACCTACAGCCTCAACATGGAATTCTGACACCCTTCAGAATATTTTGAATTGAAAGGACCTTAAGTTGGTCTCTACTCAACAGCAAGGAGGTTAGTTAAATATCCGAGTCCCAGAAACAACGAATTCTAGGAATAAAAAATAAGCAGACAGCAGCTTCACTCACCAAAAACTTGCTGACCCTCAGACCCAACTCTTTTAGTGGAGCAGCTACATCTTTATCAGCTTTAATTTTTTCTGCTGAAGTCGTACTAAAGACAAAAGAAATTTTAGTCATTAAAAATACAGCAATCCTGAGGAATGAACTAGACAGTCAAAACTGCAAAGCCCTCAGTTTTACCAGTTGAAACTGAACATTTGCTTTATCTTCAGTGGCCTTTCAATATTTCACACAACAATATTCTGTAACCTTCCCACCAGATAAATCTCAGTGTTATGTGGATTAAGTACTTTCTTTTGCTCCTCCTCTCCTGAGGTCTTGTCATGTCAGAGAGTAAAAATCTATTTTTATGTGTTCTGAGAGAAATGCTCTAATGGAAAACCCCCGTTAGAGGTTCATTTCTAAAATCAGGCAGTGACTGTACCTTGGTGGTTTATAGTATGACAGGCCCTCTAACAGTCTCTGCCAGTGCTTGTTCAACTCTGCAGCAATCTGGGCCTAAAAGAGAAAAGAAATACCACTGGGCAGACTCCTCAAAGGGCACTGCCAAGGACCAGATCTGTTCAATTTAAGGAAAACAAGGAAATTCCACCACCACAGACAGACAGGAACCACAGAAGAGAGGTGTGTTGACCCAAAGGGATTGCAAGAGCAGTACTGAGTGAGGCAGAGACCTGCCTTGCTAATCCCAGGAAGCCCAGTGGGCTGAGTTCAGAAACATTTGGATTTCCAATCTCTGAGCAAAGTACAGGCACCAACCCTGAAAATCCCTGCACCACTCATCAACACCCCAGGCCAGCCAGTCTAGGAAGCTGCACTTGTGCCCACTCCAGAAAAGGAACCACCTTTCCCATACACCCTCCCAGGCAGTTCATGCAGCAGCTGTAAAAAAGGCAGTAGAAGAATGAACAAGGAGTGGAGACAGAGGAACAAAAATCACACTGAGGAAGAGGGAAAAACAGCAAAACAGTGAATATTTTCACCAATATTCAACGAGATGTACAAATGATGTATTTGGCCCACTCAGTGATGGCCAAACCTCCTCAGCAGGACATGGACTTACTGGTTCTCTTAAAGCTGATCTGCCCAGCAGAATTGTCCATAACTCTCTGCTGCTCCTGCAAACACAAGGGAAAGGTGAAGGTTGTTTTACTGATGACCATTATTTCAGGCTTCCACTTAGCTTACACCTTTTCAAACCTGCAATTAACTCGGAGCAGATCACATCGTAATACAGGGAAAACTATTTAAAGAACATCAGCTTTTAGCTGGGGAGTTTCAGATGTCCTGGGAGAACCAAGACCCAAAAAAGGTGACAACTGACACAGCAAGCCCTGTGAACGCATATCAAATCTTCAAATTTACATCAGGTTATCAGCTCAATTTGATTTTGCTACTTGGACATTTGAGGTTCATAAGAAGAAACCTAATGAAAGCACAGAGCAGTATCTTATTCAGTTACATTCAATGCTCTCCTCCACACAAATTCTTCCCTCCGCTCCAAGAAGAGCATGAAAGTGGGTGAAGTGAAAAGCTGCAAGATCTTTACACAGCCTCCAGAACATTTGCCCTCAGCTTCTTGCTTCTTCCTGAGAACTTTGTAGGAAAGCCAACATGCACTATAAGGAATTACAGATCACATCCTGACCCTGGCACACTCCCCCAGAAACCTGAGCCCCCCTGTAACAGCCCAGAGAAAACGTTTGCCGTAACAAAAAAAAGAGCATTTCATGTAGAGAGAACGTGATTTGTTAGCAAGGTATTACAAACCAGGAGTTAAACACCACAGCTCCCCACACAAAGCCTGTCCGCACAACCAAGAGCGCTCGTTGCCTTATTTTTTAACAGAGCAACATCACCAAAATGCCTCACTGGGGCCAGTGAAAGGCACCTGTGGCTTGTGGCAGCTGGTGCCACCCGATGAAAGGCAGCAGTTGTTATTTGCAGGGCCCTTCCCAAGCTCGTTTCTCCCGCTCCCCCCTCGATAGGTGGGGGCCCTTTGCCGGCAGGACCCTCCCCAGCTGAGGGATCACCCCAAGGGTCGGGATTTCACCCAGAACTGACGAGCAACGTAAAGGAGGCAAATCAAAGAGCCCCGGGCTCGGTGATGATGTCAGGCTGGTGGTTTCATTATCCTGAGCACGTTTCTTTGCCGTTTATTATAAGAAGGGACCCCCCAGCCCAGCGGAGCCAGCCCTTCTCCTGTTCCCTTCCTCCAAACCTCGCCTGGGAATAAAACTTGAATAAAAATTGTTGCCCGTTCATTA
>VXBX01007118.1:139345-172271 GCA_013400415.1 Scytalopus superciliaris
CTCCCTGCCCGGGGCACCGCGGTGCGGGTCGCGGGGCGGGCAGGGAGCGCTTCGCCTCACCGGAAAGCTGCGGAGGAGGGAAGTGCTGCAGGCACGAGAAAATGATTCAGCAGTGAAATCCATCGCGGTGCAGGGTCGCGGGTCGGAGCTGTCCGAGCTGCTGCGTTAGAGCAGAGACCTTAGCGAGGGTGAAGGTCTTGGGTGTCTCCCAGCCAGGCTGGGGGAAGCTCCCACGGGCCATCACTGACACAAGAGCTGGGGTACAACCTCAGCGCTACCCGACTGAGGGGGAGGACTCTCAGGCTTTGGCAAGTGGATTTCCTCTGCCTCTCCTCAAAGCCTCAGGTTTCTCCCTGCCCAGGGCTCAGAAACAGGAGCCCAAAGCCACCACCGGCTGTAGGTCGATATTGCCCAGACTTAGATTTTTGCACTGTGTGATTAATTCTCTTGTTTCAAAATGAGAACGTTTCGAAATGTGGCAAAAGCTCACACTCGGCCTGCTGAAGTTGTGTAGCCACGGGAAAGCTGTTCCAAGAGAAAGCTGCTCTAAAAGTGGCGCTGCTCCAAGGGCAAAGCTGCTCTGAAAACGGAGCTGCTCCAAGTGCAAAGCTGTTCTAAAAGTGAAGTTGCTCCAAGAGCAAAGCTGTTCTAAAAGTGAAGTTGCTCCCAAAGTAACATTGCCCCAAGTGCAAAGCTGCTCCAAAAGTGAAGCTGCTCCAAGAGCAAAGCTGCTCCAACTGTCTGCCCTGTTTTCCCCCTCTCCTCCTACCAGGAATTCCCGTAGCATGGAAGGGAGCTCTCCCTGATGGACAGCTGAGCACAGCGGGCCTCCCCCCGAGATCCTGAGCGCCGCAGCCATGCCGAGCACGCCGGTGCTGGTGGAGTCCCTGGTGGTGTTTGCCGTGGTGCTGGCGGTGCACGGCGCGGTGTGGGACCGCTTCTCCTGGTGCGCCCTGGCCCTGGCCCTCCAGGCCTTCTACGCCCAGTTCAAGTGGGACCGGCTGCTGCGGCTCGGGGGGGCCGTGTTCCAGTTCCGGGGGGCTGCCAACAGCGGGCTGCTGCCCGCCAGCATGGTCATCCCCCTGCTGGGCATCGTCATGAAGGAGCGCTGCCGCGCCGCCGGCATTGTCTACTTCGAGCGCTTCGGCGTCGTGGTGGCCTCCACGGGCATGCTGCTGGCCCTCTTCCTCTCCGTCCTGGCCGTCGGCATCACCAAGCCCGTGCCGACCAACACCTGCATCGTGACCGGCGTGGCCGGCAGTGTGGTGGTGTACACCATGAAGCACTCGCTGGCTGTGTCGGAAGTGATAGAGGTGCTGGAGGTGCTGCTCATCTTCGTCTACCTCAGCATGATCCTGCTGTACCTGCTGCCGCGGTGCTTCACGCCCGGAGAGGCGCTGCTGGTGCTCGGCGGGGTGAGTTTTGTCCTCAACCAGCTCATTAAACGCTCCCTGAACGTGGTGGAGGGCAGAGGGGATCCCGTCGACTTCTTCCTCCTGGTGGCGGTCGTTGGAGTTGTTCTCCTCGGTCTGTTTTTCACCGTGCTCTTCCTTTTCATGGACTCGGGCACGTGGATCTCCTCCCTGTTTTTCCACATGATGACAGCGGTGTTAGGCTTAGGGGTCATCATGCCTTGGCTGTACAGACTCATCCAGAGGAACCCTCTGTTGTGGCTGCTCCAGTTCCTGTTTCAGACACAGACAAGGCTTTACCTTCTCGGGTACTGGACCCTCCTGGCCGCCTCAGCCTGTGGGGTGGTTTTCTACCAGAACGCAAAGAGATCCTCTGAATCTAAAAAACACCAGGCCTCGACTGTCACCAGGAAATATTTCCACTTCATTGTTGTAGCTACTTATGTTCCTGGACTCATTTACGACCGCCAGCTCCTCTATGTGGCTGCAGTGCTTTGTCTGGCCGTGTTTGTCTTCTTGGAGTACGTTCGGTACTTCAGGATCAAACCCTTTGGCCAGACCCTCAGGCATCTGCTGTCTCTCTTCTTGGATGAGAGGGACAGTGGGCCTCTGATCCTGACTCATATTTATCTCCTCCTTGGCATGTCCCTCCCAGTGTGGTTGTTCCCCAGACCTTGTGCTCCCAAAGGCACCTTGTCGGGGGCAGGAGCACTGGTCCCCTACTCTGGGGTGCTGGCAGTGGGGGTAGGAGACACCATTGCCTCTGTTTTTGGCAGTACCATGGGGGAAATCAAATGGCCAGGAACAAAGAAGACCTTTGAAGGGACAATGACAGCTATTTTTGCTCAGATCATTGCTGTGGCCCTCATTCTGATCTTTGACAGCAGCGTGAATCTGAACTCCAGCTACGCCTGGATTCTGGCATCTGTGAGTTTGGTTTCTCTCTTGGAAGCCTATACCACCCAAATTGATAACCTGCTGCTGCCTCTCTACCTCCAGATCATGTTCATGGCATAGGAGCACTTCTAGGGACAGAGATTTCTCCCTTCCCAGAGAAAAGTGGTACTAGAAAATGCACTGTAATGAAAGCTCAGAGCTGACCTAAACGCTGCTTTTGGTAGAGCAGAGAAAATTGTTAAAATCAGAAATGAAAAAGATCTATTTAAAATAAAGGGTTTGGTTTGGTCTTGTTTTTTCCCCCCTGTTGGAAACAACCCGAGTTAGGTTCTCACAGCAACAAACATGACTGATAAAAACAGCATGTTTAGTAATCCAGTTATCCAAGTTTCTCCTGGGTGCCCAGAGACAAAGGAAGCAGAGGAAGAAGAGGTAAGTCAATCAAAAGGGGTACAAAATAAATAAGCAAACCTCTCAGATGTTGCCACCCCTGTGTTGTACCTTGTTTTGTGTCCTGAGTCCTGCATCTTGTACTGCTGAACGTGTGAACTCCCCTTTCTGCATGAGCACAATGTAAAGCATGTTTGAGGATGAGGGTGGGCACTCAGAGCAGGTCCAGGAGTCCAGATGTGCCCAATCCCCCTCAGCAAGAGCCACAAACACACCCCCAACCTTGGGAGCTGCCACAGCTGAGTTTATCCAGGTGGGTGGGGAAGGTTTGGGAATGTCAGCACTGCTTGTTCCAAGCCCTGCTAACAACAACAACAGCACATTCTGAGCCCTGCAGTTTTACTCAACAAGAAGAATGTTTTATCCTTCCCAAGATTTTAATCTCTAAATCCATTGGGAATGAATATAGGGGGGGGGAAATTAGGCAAAGTCACAGCTAAACCTAATTACACATTAATCCTGAAAGCAGAAAATCTGTTCAAGTCAATAAAATTTTCTACCACTGTTGCACTTTTCTACTTGTCACATTTTTTTCAGCCAGATGTTTAACCAAATAATTTATAAAAGCCCTTCTATCAACAAATTGAATAAAGCCATTGAATTCTGCCCTTTTAATTAAAGTCACACATAACCATTCTGTGGCCAAAAAACCCACCTCATTTTTGTGTATTAAACACTTCTGTACTGACAGTCTCTTCTCACTGGTTTGCCAGGTGTCCACCAGGACAAAACACAAATGTCCTCCCTGCCTCTTCCCTTCCCCTGAGAAGTGTCCCAGCAGGAGACTGGCATTCCAGGACTCCTGTTTGCATCCTGAAATGAACTCCTGACCCTTTTTTAACTCACTTTTGGGAGCAGTTTGGGGGAGGCCAAGGTACCTTACACAACACTGTCCTGCAGGCCTGTAACTCTGAGGCTTGGGACTGAGAGTAATGCCAGGGGTGGGGGAAACCAGGCTCTGGGTCAGCAGAACTGGCTCCAGAATCCAAGATTTGCCTGTGTATCCCTGCAACAAGCCAGGACTGGAATAGCTGAGAGGCAGCATTGCCCAATTCACCCCCTGCCTGGGCAGGGCTCCTGGGATTTGGGGCTGCTTTTCCTGAGGAGGCCAAAGTTGGCCAGAGCTGGTTAATAAGAAAATCCCTTGTCAGATACTCTCTGTAGGAAACCAAACTCACTAACTGTGAAGGGCTGAGTTTCCTTCACTTTTAGCAGGGAATCCTGCCAATTAATCCAGCTTTTTGCTTTTATTCATGCACTTGAACGAGGTGGTTTTGCACATTGCAGGTAGTGGTGCATATAATCAAAGGCCAAGCTATCCCTCCTCAGCAGAATTCCAAATTACTAACTCCTCTCAAGGAAAGACACAGAGTTTGAGCTGCTTCTGTCACAAGCCCCACAGCCTTCACCACTCATGTCATAAAACAGCACCACAGGCATGGAAATTTGCTTTCCTTCCACCTTGCTCCCAGCTTTCAGACAAACTAGGGAAGTTTCTGAGTGCAGAAACTTTGCATTCAGTGTTACTGCTGTTGCCATGACCCAGCTCCCCAGTTCCTGCCCCAGTCACCTGTGGGGAATTTCTTTGCTGGACTGAGCCTTCCCTGCATTGCCCAAAGGGCTGAAAGGAACCTTCATGCCCTAAAGAAACCAAATTTGACTCTTTCATATCAAAGAAGTGCCAAAGATGAGCAATTTCTATTTGCAAGGGATGAGTCAGTAAGAACTGGGCTCACTGTGCCACAGCTCTGAGAGGGTGAGGGTTACTCTGGTGTAACCCATGCACTGGTGACACCAGGCTCTTAGCTCAGGGTTGCCACTGCAGCAGTGCTGCTGCAATCACACCTACACAGCTTCTGTTCAGCTCGGGAGACAGGCTTGATCTTGCCTCGGGTGTAACTTGTGTTTCCAAACACTCCATGATGGCAGCTGGTTTGGCTTTGGGGACAGAAATTGTTCTTGTGCATATTGAGAGTTCAAGCTGCTCATCACACAGCTTGGTGCTGGCCCCACACTGTGTCTTCCTCGAAGAAAAGATGATGGAGATGAAAAGGAGAATTTCTATTTTTCTTTATTTAAGTGCAAGGAGTTTGATTGAGGTTCTTTGTTTCCATCATTTCAACATCAATCTTTGGGAACTGTCATATTTTGAATCAACACACCCAGAGATCAAACACTCAGCTACAGTTTGCTGGCAGTATTTAGAAAATTCATTATAAAAAGCAGAGTTCCTGCTTCATTTTGCCCATAATATGATTGTTTTAAATCACTGTTATTCCAACGACAGGGCAGGAACCTAAGGGTGAAAGTCAGCCTTCTTCCCATGACATGTTCACCTGCATTCCTGGGAACAACAGGCAAGAGACACACCCAAGCTCTTAAACTAGAAGAAAATACTGAACATCTGCAGAAGAAATAATTCTTAACTGGTCCAAGTCAAGGTGTAATGGTTTTTACTGGTCTGTTCTCAAGACTGAAGAGGTTTCCTTACTGAAAGGCCTCTCATACTCCAGGGCTCCTCCTGCAGCAGAAGGTTCTGTCTCCTGCAGGTGTGTTGGGCTGGGACAAAGGTCCTTGTTCCAAGGATACATTAATTTTAAGAGCTGCCCTAGGGAATGTTGGGTTTAAGGGGAAGATGAATGAACAATCAGGAATATTGATCAGCTATTGACTCCAGAAGCCAGTCCCTAACTTCAAGTGTAGAGCGACGGAAAAGGCAGTTCAGGAGTTGGCTGGAGCCTGGGAAGGAAGGAAGGAAGGAAGAGGGAAAAACAAGACCTCAGAGGCTGTTCCAGTTCTGCAGGCACAAAATCAGTGCTGAGCAAGTTACCACCACCAAAATGTGCCAGGCAAGGCCACCACTGACAGCTCCTCCCGGCTCCAGTTTCCTCCCCTGCCTGTGAGGACCACGACCTTACCAGTTCTCTTTGCTCCAGCTGGTGCCCTTGGCCTCCATCACGTGGAAGGTGAAGGCGTGGCGAGAGGAGCCCGAGCTGTTCAGCTCACTCTTATGGACAACTTCCCCATGGATGAGGATGAGCCCCCCTGTGGGAAGGAAACCCCCATGCTGCTGCTTCTGGTGAGCTCCAGCTCGCCAGTGGAAGGGCTAAACACAATTCCAGCTCCCTTTGTGTTCTTTTGGGCTGTAAAAAGCACACTGAGGGCTGTTTGTACCTTTCTTTACGGGCAGAGGGATGAACTGGCTGTTGTCATAGGCTGGCTCTGACCCCACAAACTCCACACACGTCGAGGCACCTGAAGGTGCTCGGACCATCCTCCGGGTAATTCCATCTGCAAATCCACAGCACAGCAAACACACAAAAACTCAACCTCCAACTCCATTCTGCACAGCAGGGGAGCACTAGCAGTGGTTTCCCAAACTTCATTATTTCTGTATTCAATTCTTCCATGGTAATTTGGGTGGGGTCTTTTTCATTAAGCAAAGATTTAGGATTTTTCCAGCTGTGGCAGAAACAACTGCATTTTGTTTGGCTTTCTGGCCCCTTCTGTGCACTGCCACACAGACAGTCCCACACTTCTGCAAAGCCAACCCTTGGTCCATTTGTCCTCTCTATGAGAGCATAAATCACAACCCAAGTGCAGCTGACTGCAGGGTTTGAGAGATGAGTGCCTCAAAATCTGAAGATCACCATGACTCCACTGAGGGCAAGTTTAGATGAGCAGTAATTTAAAGCTGCTCTAGAGGTGGTGAAACCAGAACTGGTAACCCAGGAGTGGGCACACACACACACACACACAACTCTTACTGGTGTGAGAGCCAGGGATGAACCACAGGCAGCCATTCTCCTGGGTGGCATCTTCCAGGGCGATCCAGAAGCCCAGGATCCTGCCCAGAGGCTCCGTGTGCAGGAAGGTGGCATCCTGGTGAGGTGTCACTGCAAGCAGAGATGGTTGGGGGGGGGTCTTTTAATCCCTGAGGAATTCAGTTCCACTGGAAGGACTCCAGGCTTGCACCTCCCTGATTCAGTGCCCTCCCCTGCCCACCCATCTAAATTAAGTCTTACAGCACATTAATCTTACACACCTCAAATGTTACAGTAAAATATTGTGCTGCTGAAAATGCAAAAGCAGCTCTTTGTTCAAGCTGCATATTCTGTAGATCTCTGGAAATCATTAATGTTTTTTTAGTAATTTTAAGAAGGTTTGGAGCACCAGATTCAAGACTGATTCTGAGCCTTTTTTCTGCTAATACTCCTTCCCTGAAGGAGCATTCCCTGCAGTGATATAGAGATAATACAAATCTCACCTTCACCACCAATGCCAGGTTGCTGCAAGGAAAGAAAGGTGATGTGTGAAGAGTTTCAGAGCTTCCCACCTAACAGTGTCTTACTTCTTGAGTGACAACTTGAATCACTGTACCTTGAAGATATACATGCTTTGCACAACTACTGGTCTCTCAAGGCCTAGTTTTCTTCCCAATTCCTGCAAGAAAACTTCCCAAAGTTTGTTTGCTGTTTTCTGCACACTATAAAACATTACTCTGTGAAGATATTGACATTTCCTTTCACAGACAAAATAACTATCATTGGGAGTCAAGAAAATTAAGATTAGCTGCTCCATAATTTATTTATTCTTTCCTAGACCATCCTAGGAAGCAGTGACAGCTCACCTGCACCTTGGAGGAGTGGGTGATTTGCTTGAAGACAGGATCATGGGCGTGCAGAGCTGAGGGCAAAGAAAATACCTGTGACCTTGAGGCACGTGGGTGAACTCACCCTTTAAAACACAGTTCCTTAAGGCCTACCAAAAAAGCAAGTGCTGCAAAAATGAGCTACAGCTTGTCTTTGGTGCCCCTCAGAGAGCCACAGCCTGCAGGTCAGAGCTGTTTGTGCAGGCATTGCTACAAACCCAGCCCTGACAAACCCACACAGCAGAGACTCAAGTTGTGCCTCGAGCTCGTTGTGGTCACACAACCAGGTCCAGCAGGAGCTGCTCCTGAGCAAGGGATCAGGATAAACCCGACCAAAAGGAGCAATTAGAGACAATAATCTCGAGAAGCCTTTTGAATCGCTAAGTTGCTGGATCAGCAGGAATCTACAGTTGTTTTCACTTCCCCCAGGGAAAAGCTGAAGTGTCACAGAATGGCAGCAGGCCTGGGAAAAGGGGAGTGTTTTTCTGAGAAAGCCAAAGAACAAGAACTCTCAGTCCTGAATTTCCAAGTTTAGTGAAGTTTAAGCTGAACAAAGTTCACGCGTTTGCAGACTCGGGGAATCCTGCTCTCCTTTTCCATGTATTGTTTGGAAACAAAAGGGATCAAAATGCAAGCCCAGTAGCTGGGAGAGAGGAAATAGGTCAAACTGAGACCAGTAAGGGTAAAGAAAAGGTGCTGGTGACACCACAGGAGGAACAGCTTTGGCATCAGCAACCCAGCACCCCACTGGACACAGACTGACCTGTACCAAATGTCTCTGTTCTCGAGGTGGTAAATTTGTCAGAGCAAATCTCTTACATAAAAAGCCAAGGCTGAAGTCCAGCCTTTCCCATGTCAGTGACTCTGAGCTATGCATTCCTGAAAAACCTCCAGAAGGGCTTTTTGAAAAGGACTGAAACAGAAGATTAAGTCCTTTGAAAGCAGAGAGTGAGGGACAGCATGGAGAGGGTTGCAAACCACATCCCTTTTGTTTATCCCACTCCAAACCCCATCCTTTAACATACCATGGCCAATCTTGCTAATGGACTTCTCCTTTGGAATTAGAAAGTTACCTACAAACAAAACCAGAATTTAACATTGTTTACAAAGCAGAAGCTGCAAAGTGGCCCCTGACCCCTCACTTAGCCTTCTCTCATCCCCTCCCTTTGGCAAACTCAGGCCAGGCCTTACCTTTCTCATCCAAAACACCTTTCTCAAAGAAGAATCTAATCTTGTCTCCACTGGTAAGGAAATAATCCGAGCTACCCTGCCAGGGATAAGAGCCCAGTAAAGATAACATCCTTACAAACACTTAAATGAACCTTCAATCAAAGCATTAACACTCACCTGCATCTTTATCCCACCAAGACGCAGCACAAACAAAACACAGTGAAAAAAATCACTCATAAAAGGGGCTTTTACAGCACTAAATGTCTTGGTGCTGATTAGACTTTACAAGGACCTCTCACATAAGAGTTCTTGCTTTTTTCTTGCTGTCTGCCTGGCAAACAACCTGAACAAGTACCAAGTGATGTGTGAGAGCTGCTTGTGGCCACACGGGCGGCTGACAGTGCAGCAGAGCCACAGAAACCCTCCCCTCCACCCTCTGACAAAACCCCACCAAGGGTTTGCAGCAAGCTGGGGAGCAAAGTCCTCTCGTGGTGTTCGCTTAGAAGAAAAGGTCCCGTTCGCCCAGAGCGACTCCCGAGCAGTGATTTGCCTTTTCCCTTCCTCCTCCCAGCGCTCCAGCCCTGCCCGCCCCGGGACCTGCGCCTGGAGCTGCTCCTGCTCCCTGGTGGAGAACTCGGTGCGGCAGTGCGGCGGCACTTCCATGCCCGCGATGATCCCCTGGATCTGGCTCCTCATGCTGTCACACTCCTCCGCGCTGAAAAACCGCTCCAGGGCAAGGAAGCCATCCCTGTGGAACTGGGAGAGACGGGGTGGCTGTTCCCATCCAGAGACCCGCGGGAAGCGGCACAGAGTGGGGGAAAACAGTTCTGTCCACAGGGGAAAACCATCCCGACCTCAGCTCTGCCAGCCTGCTCTTAATGCTTTATTTCAGCAGGGGGACAACATGCTCTTTATTTTTTTTTTTTTATTTCTGTTGCAAAAGAGATTTGGTAACAGGCTGGGATTGCAGCTGAGAACAATCTACCTCAAGCCCTCATTGCCCAAAGCAGAGATCTCACCCTTAGAGCCTTTGTGCTTTAAGGATATCTTATCTAAGGTGACATGACCAAGCCTGCTGACACCAACAGTCATTCCCGTGTGCCAAATCACAGTGGGATTGCTTTTCAAGCTGGAAGGTGTTTTTTTCTCCAAGGTAAAAATCCCTGGGTGATTTCTCACGATTGACTACACAATCCCTTACAACATGAAGTGAACTCTGTTGGCACTACAGTTTCTTTATATAGAATACCCTGGAGATTATCCTTTGCCAGGCAGATCTCCAGCTCAGGGCTGAGAGCTGAGCAGCACAGACAGAGGGGCACAGGAGAAATTCCTCCAAGAGCTCTGCAGGACAAGCTGCCCTCTGAAGAGTCTGTATCTGTGACACCCACACACCCAAAATTAACACAATACAAGAGGCTGAGGAGAATATAAAGGATTTGTAGAGCAGATCTCAGGGGCAGCTTGACCAGCAGTGACACCCGCCTGCTCCCTCCCCGTGAGGGGAGCAGCCCTTACCTTCTGGATCTCATCCTGGCTCACAGATGCCATCGGGACAGCAGCTCCCCCGGCCCCGGCAGCAGCCCCACGATGCCACCCAGGCTCTGCAGGGCTCACTCTCCGCCTCTCCACGTGATCCTTGTCCCAGCATGTGACAAAAGCCAGCGCTGGACACCCGGACTCTCGTGCAGCTCCAGGAATTTTGTCCCCATCGCTGGCTCTTTGTTCCCCTTCCTGGCAGGGACTTTCGGGGCTGCACAGTTTTGCTTTGGCTCTTGGTGGTAACAAAGTGCACAGAAAACGTTCTGCTCGAGGGGGAACCATAAACTTGATTAACTTTTTAACTCCAAGGAGGAATTGCTTTTAATTAATAACCCAGATTTTAAAAAAAACCCAAAAATAGAGCAGTTAAGCTGATAAACACAGGGGCAAAATAGGCTTCAATGAAAGGATTTAGATGCTTTGAAACAAATTTAAAGTAGCAATTCAGGCTCCTACAGAGCCCTTTTTGCTCAGTCAGTGAGACCTGCCAGTGCTTCGCTCACCTGAAAGGGCTGCACTACCCAAGGGGCAATAAATGGGGGGGGGGATAAAGGGTGTAAAAACTAAAGAGCTTTCCCCCCATAGGGAATATTTCTGCTGGTTTCCCCTCCCAGCTGCTCCTTGGCGGTTTCTCCCTTCCCTCGCTCGGTTCACTCTCCTGCAGCTCCCAAAGTACACGTAATATTTGCACATGAGTGCACCCAAACCCAGCCAAAGTTCAGACCAGGGAGAAACTGCAGAGAGCGGGGCTACAAGGCAGCAGAGGGAGCAACAGCCTCCAGCCCAGCGGTGGCGCTCCCAGCCAACACATCCCTCCATCCCGCGGGAATCCCTGGGGAAAGGCTTTTCCCTCTAGGGGAAAAAAAAAAACGTGTTTGGCTCTTCCAGGAACACCCTTTCAGCAGCACTTCCCAAGAAAACCACGACGGGGGCGGGTTCCTGCATCACTCACCCTGCCGAAGGAGAACCCAGCAGAAGGAAGGAATAAAAAACGCTCCCGGGAAGGTGTTCACATCCCAGCGACTCAAAATTCAGCTTAAAGGGGGGGCTGCTGTCTGAAAAAAAATAAGTTTTCTATTCTGTAAAGGAATCGATTGCGGATAAAAATCACTTCCCATCTTATTCAAATCTTCCCCCGCCCCGTTTTTTTTAAATTAAGAGGTAATTAGGGCTTTAATTGAAAATCATCTTTTGGGGTTTTTTTTTTTGAGCATTTACAGATTGTTTTCAAGCTTTTCCCTGCAAGCAAGAGGGTATGAATTCAGTAACCTAAAAAGCTAAATTTTGACTGAGATTTTAACCACTGGGCTTCAAACACCAAGAGGGGGAAAAAAAAATCAGCCCCCAGCGTCGCAAAGCTCAAAAGAAAAAAAATCCCAGTAATTCCTCCTTCCTCTTAAGATGTGTAACCAGTAGGGAAAAAAACCAGCTGTAGCTGTTGCCACCTCACCCCTCCCTGGGAGGCAGCAAACCTGGGGGAACATTCCTGGAAAACACTCCCATGCCACTCCCCAGTCTCTCTCCGTGCCATCTCCGTCACTGTCCTGTCACGCACTCCACATTCCCAGACGTGGGGTTTTCCCAGCAATTTATGATGTCACTGGCTCCCCTCCCCACCTGACACACACACACCGAGACCTCAGAGGCTGCTCCGGGTCATGGCACGACGGCAAACCACGGTTTTCCTGTCCCATGGGTTGTTTGGAGCAGTATAAACAGGAGATCACGGCACGCAGGGGAGGCGGCTCGTCCTGATTCCAGGAGATTCCATCCCTGTCTGTCTTTAGGAGTCCTCCAGTTCTTTGCCACTCCAGCCGTGCCCCTGATTTTTTTTATTTTTTTTAAGACCTTTGCAGCAAGAGGAAAACCACTCCAGCCACAAAATACCCATAAAAAGCCAAAGGGAAGGATGTCACCTCTGTAAATCCTTCTCTCCTGGTAACTTTAAATAGGAAGGCTGAAAGGGTTTGTGGATAAAACCAGAAAATGGCCCTTTTTCCTTCCCTTTCTCCCCTCCAAGAGAGAGGAGGAGTCTTTTGCAGACTATTAACATTTTCTCCTGCCAGCTCCACAAGAAAAACTCCTGGCAAACTCCACTGCAGGCTGGCAAAGCCCATCCCATGGCTGTAGGAAAGGTACAGCTCAAGGGTTTCAATGCCTTTTGGACTGGCACAATTATCCTAATTCCCTCCTCAAAAAGAGATCCTACTGAGACCATTTGGAGCAAAGTTCAGCACTCCCACTCAAACTACTGCTGGGGACCTGCCAGGGTTATCAAGGAGGAAAAATTTCCACTGGGTCTCTTCACCTCTCCTGAAGTCTTTGATAGGATCAGCAATAAGTGACAGAATATTTAACAAGGAACAAGAAGCAAAGGAAGCACAATAACCATAATGAATATTTAACTTTAAAACCACTATATTAATACTTAAATGTCATAGATATTCAAAAACTTCTGTTCTCCCTGCACTGACAGTCTGCTTCCAGGTTACCAGAAGCCTCAGAAATGCAGTAATTTTCCATCAAGAGAATTCTCATGAACAGGTAAACCCAAGAATCAGCCAGGTAAAAAGCTGTTGGTGCAGCAGGGCTGGAGGATTTTACTGCCTCTATTAAATCTTTATGCTTTTTAGTGAGCTACATAGAAAATTTGGAATTATCGTGATTAAAAGCCTTTTTCCAACAAAGATCAGTTCTTTCCCCATCCCTGTATTGAAGTCCTGCAGGAATCCAGCAAGCCGTTTCCTTTGATGTCCCCTTTCATTCCTCTCTTTTGCTCAGCTGCTCATAGGGCAGCTAAATCCTTGCCAAAAAGAGCTCAGGTCCAGGGGAGCCTTGGATGACAAGGGGGGGTCTTGTCCTCTCCTTTTTTGGTTCAGTCCTGCCACACATCTCATTAAAACTCACCCATAAGCAGCACCACAAACTCCCACTCACCTGTTTTGGTGCCTGCTCACGTTTTCTGTCACTGAAGTGGGGCCACTGCCACTGTGGTGCAGTGCTCATGGGCAAGGGAAGTGAGGGAGAGCCAAAACACAGCAGAAACACCTTTCTAGGCAGTACAAGAGCTGCCCAGAAACTCACATGGTCTTTGCAAGCCACAGGCTGGGCCTCTGTAACACATCATGAATTGGGAAAGGCACTGTTTGCCAGCATTTCCAGTTAGGGAGCATGTGGGGTGGGCAGACACTGGAATAATCTGTTGCCAGTAGTTGTCTGAAGACAATTCCTGTGGCAGGAGGCATTTTTCTGCATTGCCTTCATTCCCTACCCCTTCCCTGGGGAAGGAGAGCCATACATGCAGTTTGAAAACCCACCTGAGCTTCCACAGGCATGTGCAGACAATCCTCCAGCAGCCTTAAATCCAGGAACAGAAACTCCTTCAGGCATTTGTTGAAGTCATGGTGAAATCCATAATGCAGCCCAGGCCTCTCTTTCTCTGTACCTCTACTAAATGCATAAAGGATTGTCATGATCCACAAGGACTCAATGAAACAACCCAATAATCCTCCACAATAGCTGGAATTGTTAACATCTGTCTCTGAAAAGCAAGACGACAGAAGTCCAAAGTGCCTTCACACACGGGAAATGTCAAAGAAAGCAGACAGAGAAGGAAAATGCAAATTAAAACTTGCAACTTTTATTCTGTTAAAGTGTCCAGTCGTACAAGTCTTTCAGAGCAAACAAGAGCAGCTTCAGTGCCCTCGGGGAAGGTGCTGCTGATCAGCTGCCCGAACAACCCCAGGTACAAAGTGAATGTCACCATTCTGAAATGTTACACCGAGTTGCAGGTCTCAGATGCCAAACCACAGCCCTGCCCCTGCCCTTCCACAATGGGAGTGAACTGTTCAAGCCATGAGTGGTGTCTTACTGCAATGGGCATGTTTGCCAGCTGCAAAGATGACTCAGGCTCAGTAGCCCCCTTCTCTAGAAAAATTCCCCCATTGTTCAGTAAAATTCCTTTAAGGGAAACTCAGAGGGAGAGAGGGGCGGGAAATTCCAGGAATCCTAAATTAAGCCTTTGTGTGAACTCACACAAAGCTCACCTCTGCCACTGAGGTCCAGCAATTCAAGTGCAGGTACTTTTGAAACGGGATTTTAGAGAAGGGATTTCTGGAGGATTTCATGCTGCCAAAGCAGTTGAGTACAAACCCACCAGTGCAGCTGGAGGGAGGGAGAGAGAGAGGTCTGAGGCAAACCATACTCCTGCCACGTTCCAGTTGTGTTTCCTGCACTGTCAGAACACAGATAGGACTGAAAACTCGCTCTGTTTTGGCACGTGCTCAGGAAAACTACACAATCCACTGCGTGGCCAAACAGTGGGGTTAATATGGAATCATTTTCCTGGTCAGCATCCCCACAGCCACACTTTGGGCAGCTTTCAGAGCAGATGACTTGCAGTATGGCAGTGAGAAATCACACCAGAAATCAAGAAATCTCTCCGTGGTTGAAAGAATCCAAGGGAACAGCTGGGATCAGGCAGGCACTGCTACGAACACACCCCAGGGAGCAGCTGCCTCTGGGGAGACATCACATTAACAGAGCTCTAGAGAAGGCACAGCTACTAATGAGGGGGGGAAAGTTACTCCTTCCCCAAAGGAGGACTAAGAAAATTTGAAAAATCCAAAGAACTCAAACCATTCAGAAGCAGAAGAAAGGTAAGGGAAGGAGACAATGTCACAGCTGGGGAATCAGTAACACTTGAAACTTTTTTCCATACAGCTCATCCCCTGTAAAGGATGTGCTATTGTTCTCAAAATTCCTAGAATTCATTGTTAGAGAGGAAAAAAAAAGAGGACTTCAGTGTGGTTCAGCAACAGAAAACCACTTAGTACTATTTATGGTAATGAACACCAAGAACTTTAATTAAAATGGAGTGAGCTAAAGGGGGCATATAAATGATAATAAGGAAAAATAAAAAATGAGGTAGGATTTTATCAGGAAGTGACAATTAATACCAAAGAACAGCAAATAACGAAAGATACCTGTAACAGCTATTTATCCACTCAGACTGGCAGAGTAAATGACTTCCAGCTGCTGAATTAACTGGGGAGCAAACAATAAAACCAGAAAGCATCTGAAACACAGAACAACTTCAGCTCACATTCCAGTGCAGAGTGTCAAAGTACAGCACAATTCAACACAATTAATAGGTTTGGTATTCCTTGCTTTTCAGCTGGTTTCAAAGTAATTACTTGCAATTTATCACTTTTTGGGTTATTTAGCAGGAAAGGTAAAGTGCATGTTACTAACCTTCAATCCTAACATGGGCTGAGCTTGTTTGTGATCTCCAAGAACTTGTTCAGCTCAGAAGTGCTATTAAGGAAACAGGTGGGGTTAATTCAAGTTGCTGTATGGTTTAGCAGCTAATAAATAATCTGGTTTGCTACCACCAGAGTGCTTTGAAAAGCCTGTCAGGAGACAAGACACTGACCAGACCACTGACTGCCTGCTTAAGCTGAACGCCTTTTCTGAACACAGTGTCAGAAATAAACCCCTGAACTTCAGTTTGATGGAAACTTAAAGGACAATACGGGATATTCACTGATTGAATACCTGCAAGTGAGGGGGGATTGTTGATGTAAGCCCATCCCTCACAGACTGAGCAATCCAGACAAGTTTGGGGAGCGAAGGGCTCGCTCTGCTGTGGGCTGAGTTTTACAGCAGCACTCAGTCATAAATTTGTTCAGGACTCGTGGTCTAGACCCTGCCCCTGGAAGTTTTAAAGCTTTTTCCACCTCATCATACAGGACAGATACCCTGGAATCAGCAGCTATTTAAGAGAGACCAAGCAGCACAGATCAGGAGTAAATAACACATACTGCTGTCTTTCAGAGTGACAATGTATTTGTGCCACTTCTGTGGTATATAATATGGTATAAAACCTTAACAGGCTGCTTATATCCCAGTTTTGCCACATGGGGAGTTCTCAAGCCCTGGCAGCCATAACTGGAAAAGTGAAGCTTGGAATATTGTGCAAGAGCAACACAGAGCTGGTGTTTCCGTGCATGATCAATACTGGCCTGTCTCAGCCCTCAGCCCAGGGCAGTCTCTGAGCTCTGTGACTCTGGTGTTCCCCCGCCCTGCTGGGATCCACGGCAGCTCAGGAGCCTTGCCAGCTTCCAGAAGCACAGCAGCACATCCAGGAGCTGCTCAGAGAAACTACTAACTCAGCTGTGCAAAGTTGAGTTTGGATTACTAAGACCACACCTGGAATCGAGTCAAAGCACTCCTGTGCTATCCAGACATCCAGAAGAAATGCCTCTGCTCCTGGCAGCCAGGTGAAACTCCTGAGGTGCTTTGCCCTTTCAGCCCTGCCTAGTCTAAAATACATAGGTAATAAACCAGTTACCCAGTAGCCTTGAATACCAAACAGAGTTCAAGTTCCAGTCAGTGGCCATTATTCTCCACCACTATTTTTTGGTACAAAGGGAAAAAACCAGTTTCCTTCACCATCCCAACAGCCCCCACATCCACCACAGGAACTGACTGGAAAACAGCATTACTGCAGCTAAACCTGAAGCCATTCCTGCTTTACTCAGGAAGTATTAAGCCCACCAAACAATTTCTATCCTTTCTGTGATCCAAAATGCTCGTGCAAATACAAGTACAATCCAATCAGCATCAGTCCTTCCCCATCCTTTCAGCAGTGGCCCCAACTCTAACACAATTTCAAGACACTAACCCTATTAGAAGCCAAAAAAGCTTTTACAGTACCTTGCCTCCCATATGGAGATTTAATTATATTATCCCCTGGACTGTTTAAACTTTTCATAATGAATGGACTAAGGGAAGCAAAATTTACATTTTTTTCTTAAAAGCAGTTTTATAAACAGATCTCCTGATTTTAATGTAGCTTTATTTAAGCGTCTGAACATCAACAAATCCAGAGTCCAGTTAACATTGTTCATGGTTTCAGCATATTTAGTATATATATAATTCATATCTTACATCTGGATGAAGAAAGCCACAGTGTGCCTTACTGCCCCAACATCCACGGGATCACCGCAATTCCCTAAGCCAGGGCACTCGCCAGGAATCGCTTTGGATGCAGCTCCCCCCTTTGCACATGTGGGAGGCCTCCAAACTTCTCATGCCTCAGTTTGCAGCACTTGGAGCCAACCTGCTGGTCTGATGCAGAGTGTTACAAGAGGACCTGTAGGCCCAGGAGCCTCCTCTTCCTCCTGATGGAAGAGCACAGAGCTCGGAGTGCTGGAGGCACACCTTAACCACCCACCTTAAGGACATGATTACCAGGAGCTATTACACATTATCTGCCTCTGCCAGGCCAGAAGGTTGAGGGCTTTTTGTCAAAGAATACCAAACAGGTCAGACTTGTTTCAATAAAGACTGTTCTATTGCAGGGAGCCAGAAGAGCTCAGTCCACAGAGGATTCTCATTCTCCTCCTGAACACTGAGGGAACAAAAAGGGGAAGAAACAGGACAGGTTTCATTTCCAGCACCAGGTTCAACCAGCATTAGCCTGTTTTTTAGGTCAAGAGGTGTAACAGGAACTGACAGCTGTTAAAGTGAGGAGAACAACAATCAAGCAGCTCTGGAGACTGCATCCATGAAAAGCACTGGCAGTGCATTGAACAGCTTAATTTAACAGCTTGATTGTGGGGGAAGGTGGGATGGGGGATGAGAGGTGCAGAGGAAACCTGAGTTTCCTCTCCCATCCCAGGAGAGCCCTGACACACTGGCCAGTTGTACGTTCATACTTGATATGCAACAAAACACCAGCAATTAAAAAGTTGCTTGAAAACAAAAAGCCAGATCCTGAAGCAACTTGCTGCTTCTGGGAGAGTAGATAGAGAGTCCAGATTGCTTTTTATCCAGATCTTCTCCTATCTGCACTGTAACCATCCATTTCAGAACAGGTAAAGCTCTGGAACTGTCAGTTAGTGCCTCCAGCACATCAGCTGGAGAAGGATGCTGTGTGATCTATTCATCAGCACAAATGACTTGAAACCATCAAAGTAGTGCAATCTTAAGGGAGCAGATAGTTTGGTTCCTTCTCCAGGGGCAGAGGAAAAGGTGTAGAGTGCAAGGGGGAAAGACAATTAGTAAAAAAAAAAAATAAATCCTGCATTCAAGCAGCTGTGAGATGTTTATCCCCCAAATCCTAATGCCAGCATCCAGGTAAAACCAGCTGTCTGTGTCCCATCCCACCCCACTGGGGGCCTCACTGACTGGACCTGAGTCAGGGGGGAGCAGTACCCAGTGTCACGGAGATGGAAGTTCAAAGTCTCCTGGCTCTTGATCTTCGCTTGCAGGACACTGGACTCTCTCAGTCCCTGGCACATAATAAGCCCTATTTGGAGCAATGCAGCAATCCCCACATTCATTTTCTCCTCCATTCAAAGGTCATTTCTTCTCACCAGCACCATCCACCAGAAGAACACCAACACCTCTAACTCCCACTGGCCCTTGCTCAGAGGCCAATTAATCTGTCTTGATCCTCATCCTGATCCCAAGCTTCCCCCATCCTGCACCTGAGGCAAGAAGCTGACTCATTCAGAGTCACGTTTGTCAAGGACTCCTTGGCCAGTCTGGTAGCGATTGGAGTGGAAAAAGGGGAGCATCTGGGGGGAAAAGGGGGCTGAAATGGCCTTTTGCTTCCTTCTAGTTGGTCAGAGGCTTTTCCCTTTGCTCGGGGGTTCAGGCTTGCTCCTTGTCTGCCCTCCAGAGCCGCTCCTTGACCTCGAGGGGCAGGGTGTTGAACAGGTCCTCCTCCACCACGAGCCCGCTGCGCTTGAGCAGGGGGCACTCGCCCAGCTCCACGGGCAGGCACTCCAGGCGGTTCCCTCGGAGCTCTATCTGAGACAGGTTTGTCAGCTCCCCCACCCGGGATGGCAGTGACTGCAGCACGTTGTTGCCCAGGTGCAAGGTTCTCAGCTTCCTGCACTGGAACAGCTCTGGTGGGAGACTCTCAATCTGAAATAAAGAAATCAGGCATGGGCAAAGTCACCAGCAAACACGGACACGTGCTCGTAAGAGACCAAACACCCACACGATGCTTCAGGGTTTACAGGGTAGTTGTTTTCAGTCATCCACTTCTGCCTTAATGAGCTCCTGGCTTTCCACCATTTTCCTAAAATAAAAGCCACTATCCCATGATTGTATGGATTCCTCTTCCAGACACTGAATTAGTTACAAGAGATCACTGGTGATGGTGGTGAAGATGTTGCCCCCAAGGACAGGATTAGAGGATAAGAAACCTGCTCACTGCTGGCCTATGCCATGACATGCTTCCATCAGTATTAGCTTCTTCCCATCCCAAATCCATTATTCTGTCATTGGATCATAACTCCTTTGCTTTAGGCAGCCACTGCACAGTTGGTATGACACTGACCATCAAAGACTGGATTTAGTCTGGACTTCTAGTTTGGCTGTAAGAACAGAGGTCATGTGGGTACAACCTCCAAGCCCTGAGAACTGGGACTATTCTTCCATCATTTCTGGAGGGCTGTGAAATTTTGCAAAGACTTTTTAGACTCCAAGTCATGGGGTTGGCGTTTGACAGGGTCAAAATGCAACAACAACAAGAAAATGAAGCCAGCAGCTGGTGGTTTTCCCAGCATCACCTTCAGGTAACCAGGAATCACTAATTTAATCAGGCTTATTTCTAGTAAATCCTAGTCCAGTCTTCCCAAAGAATTTCTAGGAAAACACTACAGCTAAAGTTTAACAAACACTAGGCTGGGAACTAAACAGAGCAATTCAAAATTCTCCCCTTAATTCAAAGTCTCAGCTTTGAGACTATCATTTGCCTTTAAATGTAAACATGACCTTTTTATAACCCAAATTATGCATAATATCATTCATGGCTAAATTAATCTGTAATCCACTCAGAATGAGGAGGAGCCTAAGGAAAAGCCAAGATGAGACCAGACCAATTAGAGACAGTTCAATGCAGGCATTGTTACTGGTACTGGAGCATTTTGCAAACAGCAACATGCAATCAAATGATCACAGACTCTGGAAAATAATAGTGCTATTTAAGGGACAAGTATTGGTTTAGGAAGGAAGCAATGTGCTATAACAGCCTTGCTTCCCAGAGTGGGACCATTGTACCAGCCAGCTCCAGAAGTCTCTATTTACTAAAGACTGCTGAGCTCACATGGTAGATGATTCCTGGCTTTGGGAATTGTCAGTCTACCAGTCCTTGTGTTCCTTGCTGTTTACTGGGAATAACCAGGCTGTCAGAGCCCCAGGGCAATTCTGGCTGAAGACACCTGCAGAAGACATAAACAGGTTGGCTGTTCCAGTGGCTCCTCACCACCTTTTGTTTCCAAACACACTGGAGCCAAGGCTGCTCCAGCCTTCCTGTTGCATGTTTGTTTCAGAAATGGGTGGCGCCACACAGTGCTGCAGAAAATGGAGCTGCCTCTAACTCCTCTCATCCAAGAAACGCTCCACCCCAAAACTGCAGAGGATGCACTGCAGATTAACCCTGCGCTGTGCCAGGAAGGCTGCTGGAAAACAGTGGTGCAGAATCATCCAAGCCCTGACCAGTAACACACCACGAGGCTCACCAGAGCTTCAGCCACCCACACAAGCAGACCCGGTGCTGGGAAAGCTGAGGGAGCAGCTGCTCAGCTGGGATTGCTGAACTCCTTGTTTGCTGCCACTCTGCAGGGGCACGACACAGACCCCGACTGTCAAACACCAACCTCAAACTGCAGCTGGAGTTTTAGGAACCCTGTGTAAAACTGAGCTGCACCAGCAATTGAGTACTTGATTGGAGAGCACTTCTGTGAAAAGCCAAACCACACCCCCAGCTGCTCTGTGTGTCTCACAGGCAATCTGGCAGTGGTCAGTCAGGATTGCATCTTGCCAACAGCATTAAGGACCTCGATGTATGACAGTGGAAACGAGCACTGCCCCAGGTCAATTCTGCTTGGTCCCAGAAGAACCCAGAAGCAAGTAATTAGATCTGTCTGCAGTCTATAGCTATGTTAGAGGGGTTTTTTCAACTTCAGGTGATAAACACCAAGAGAAAAAGGTGCCCCCAGGAATTTGCAGATAGAATGAATGAAAACTTCTTTATCAGACATGGTAAATGAAGTCTCCTTAGTCTCAAAGGAACAAACATGGGTATAGTTTGCCTTAAGCAAATAAACACCCTTCAACACAAGCCAAGAAACAGCTTATGGTAATTGGGCAGACTTGGTCATCCCCTGCAATCTGCCCTGCACTTAGGCTGAAATTTAAGGCTTAGACTTACTGTGGGATTACACAGGAAAACCCACAGTAAGGTGCCACCTTATTTTTCTCCTCTCTGAAAGTCAAGGAATTGCCACAATTTCTACTCTTCCATCTGACTGCCAGTTGATAAACCTGGTTTAGTTCCCCCTGCCCTGAGTCAGGACACTGCAGAACATGCTTTGCTCCCCCCAAAGGTACCTTGAGAGAGCTTAAGACCCATTTTCCCCCCAACTCTGTCCATATCCAGTTTCTCACAAAGAGCACATGCTTACAAAACCAAACTGTGGAGCATTCCCTGGAAAAGCAAAGTATTCCAAGCAAGGCTGTAAGCCACACACATGCACACCCCACATGGCTGCTGCCATAGCACATGTACGTGTCTGAAGCACAAAGGCTTAAGCACACAGTTTTAGATTAAAACTACAGTTTCTCAGATCCCCATTTCAAGCCCAAAACAGGTATCAATCTAGAGACTACAAGTTTCCAGCTGCAGAGGAACAACTGACAGGCAGGATTTCCAAACAGCCTCCGACTTGGAAGGAATTTCACTGTTAAGAGAGGAAATGCTACAGAACAAGGGCTCTTGGAAGAGAGGCTTTCCCCAGAATTATCTGCAATGTTTTGACTTAGATAAACCCTTCAGAGAGAAACAAAAGCAGTGCCAGTAGTACCGGCAGACCATTGTAGCACATTTAATCACCCAGATAACAGAAGTGCCAGCAGTTATTTTACTCACCCAGGAGCTCAGCTCCATGCTCACTTACCCTGTTGGCTGTCACAGCCAGGTTCTGCAGGTTCTGAAGAAGCCCAACGTCCGGGGGTATGAAAGTCAAGTTGTTGTGGCTGAGATCCAGGTAGCGGAGCTTTCGGCAATAGAAGAGCTGGGTGGGGATCTTCTCTATCTTGTTGCGGTTCAGGTAAAGGCGCTCCAGGTTGGTCAGGTTGCCTATCTGCATGGGGATGTAGGCAATGTGGTTGTACCACAGCTTAAGGCAAGTGAGACGGTGTAAGTGCTGGAAGCTGATGATTTCCTCAATGGTCTTTAGGTTGTTGTCCTTCAGGTCTATCTCCTGCAGGTTGTGGAGGCTGAAGATGGAGTGAGGAATGCGCTCCAAGTCACACCGGATCAGCTCGAGCTCTGTCAGGTTGACCATCTTCTTAAGGCTGTTGAGGACAATGAGTTTGGTGCCCTCGTTGTTGATGGAGAGCTTCTGAAGATGCACACCAACATCTGTCACCACCTGGGGCAGCTTGGTGAGGTTACTCTTCATCCTCAGCACCTTCAGCCTCTTCAGCTCCCTCAGTCCGTCTATCACGATGTACCGGTTGTTTTCAGCACTCAAATTCCCTGTCAGATGGAGCTCCTCGAGCGTCTTCAGGCTATAAATCCAAAGAGGAATCTCCTTGATGTCTGTGAACTTGATGTGGAGAGATTTCAAATTCTCCCTCAAGAAGGCAAGGGCTGGAGCCTCAATTTTGGCAGCTGTGTGGTAGAGCCACAGTTCCTTAAGGCTGGTGAGCTGAGCAATGCTTGGGGGAATAGTGACATCAGGGATAAGCTCCAGCTTCAAGACCTCCAACTCAATGAGGTCAAAGACCGTGTCAGGAATGCCACTCAGCATGAAAAGATGCAGTTCCAGCTTATCCTGAGAGTTTTTGGTGATCCTCTGGCGCAGTTTCTCCAGAGTCCACTCGTTGTTGAGGTTCAGCTGCCGCAGTTTGTTCTCACTCACCTCTGACAGAAAGACAGCAAAGCGCTTGGAGTAGAGGGGGTCGTACTGATCGATGAGATGGAGCATAAAAGCAAAGTCATTCTTCACATCAGGAATGTCACTGTAACTGCTCTCCTCCCGGATGGACTCGAAGGAGTATTTCTTGAGCGACCGCCTCAGCATCCACCACAGCGTGTACATGCAGATCAACCCGTAGAAAATCACCAGGCTGATGTAGAAAGAGGCCAGGATTTTGAAGAGAGTGGCCAGAGGATGAGCACAGCGGTACATCCTGTAGCCCGTCAAGCTCTCAATGTCCACTTTACAGTCCACATCGAACGTTATGTTGTTGACGTAGTACACAGTATAGCAAATGATCAGAATGAACTTGATGACTTTGATTATGGTCTGCCTCATGTACAGGCGATAAACTATATCTCCCTCTTCCACGTGCGTGCGGAACTTCTTCACCTTCTCAAAGAGTGCTTTGGCCTGCTCACCCTCCTTTTTGTCCAACACACCCGTCTCAGACCGGTCCACAATCCCTTGCTCGATTCGAGACTTTGTTCTCTGCAGCATGGGAACAGTGGCTTCCACATCCTCGCTGACTGTGGAGGATTTCTTGTCCATGGAGCCATTCATTTTCCCAAATGCTGGTTTGGTATCGCTCTCTTCCACCACTGTCTCAGACAATGCTCTCGTCGTCCACGGAGAGTCAAAACACTTAAGCAAAATAGACACGAAATGCTCCAGCTTGGAGCTGGTCCTTGGGAACTTGAACCAGAAGTTGCTACAAGCCAGAAAGATGAGGGTGTGCAGCAGCACCAGGTAAGGGAAATACTTGGCAAACCAGTGAAGGCGGTTCTCGTAACACACCGCGTCCACGTAGTTGTACTGGTGCCGGTCCAGGTCGTACCGGATCCCCGTGGGCCCCGTGTCTGCAGAGGGAACTAGGCTAGTGTTATAGTAGCCACGCTCCGGGGCTGCCGCTGTCCACCCTCTCACAGAGTCATTGCAGGAGTCTTTGGTAACCCATTTACAGGGCAGACAGATCATTTTGTCCTGGGTGACCTGAAGCGTCCCTCCGAACACGGCAATCATGAGCATCACTATGGAGATGTAGTCTGTGAACACGTCCCACCACGGCTTCAGGATGCGGTAGGCCGGCTGAGTGTCGGCGAAGTAGCGCAGCTCGGTCACTGGAATCATGGTTCACCTGGAAGGAAACCACAGGCAGCTTAAAACTGTTGTGCCCTGCTTCTCCAGAGGCCATCGGAACACTCCTGCTAAGTGCTGGCACAGCAGGACTGGAATTAGCCAAGACACAGTTTCAAGTCACTGAGAGACAAATGAATGAGGCTTCCTGTGAGTCATTTGTCACAGCTGAGGCTGTGAAGTTCATTTCAGTCTTCCCTGACAGATGAACTATCACAAAACCTCAGAACTGGTATTTATCATTAGCAGTTTGTGGAGCAAAATGTTTACACAAAGAAAGCTCACAGGGCAGACTTCAACTCCCTTGGCCAGACCAGTATTTGGGATTTTACTGTTTTATTTACAGATTTTCTTTCAGGAATGAAGGAGTTTGCCAGCGCTGTTAGAAGTGATAAAATCCACACACGGAGATTAGCTGTCAAGAGTTTGTTACTCATCTTGTTTGCTTTTACATAACAATTGTGTATGTGTGTGGTTCTCAGAGTGTAGGGGCAAGGACAAAGATCTACACACAATGCAGTTATATTTCCCAGAACCACTTCATTGATGCAACTTATCATCACATTCACAAAGCAAGTTGGAAAAAGAGAACAAACATTGCCCAATATCGTGACTTTTCCTTCCATGTAAGTAGTTTTGGCTTCCTCCCTTTGAGTTAATTCTCTAGGGAAAGATTAGTTATGTGCCCTTTGAGAGATTCAGCACTAAAAACCCTCAAACAGCTGGTTTTTTGCCTTATTTACTTCAGAAACAGAGGAAGGAGGGACATACTTTGAAGAATTCACTTCCCTGACCAACCATTCCCACCTAGAGTTCATCTCAGCTGGGATTTAAGTGTCACAAAGGAAACTAAAAGGTTCTGGGAAGCAGAAGCCTTATGGCAGTGCTTGTTCTGTCCTTCCAGCTTCAGATGAAGCTTTGAGCATGTTCTTCAACAGGCCCTGGAAAGCCTGACTGATGCATGGAAAACCCAGCTCACACCCTCAATCTGACAGGCAACACCAAAGGACATGAAGTCATCGTAACTCATTCTTAATGACAGTGAAAAAGCAGTAATATCACATCACAATTTCTAGCAAAGTTCAGGAGGACTGATCTGTCAGTCATCTGGTAACTTAATGAATTCAAGTCTAAAGGAGGAAGAGCAAAAACTCAATTGTGTTTCCCCAAGCCATAAGACAGTCCCAACAAGTCCTGGGTGGCTGCAGGGTCAGTACCACTGGCTGGGACAAAGCTTTCTGTGCCCACACCACCTGTGTTGGTGGAATTCAAGTTAAAATGAACTTCCAGCACAGAACTGCAATGGAAAGCCCTTCCTAACATGAAACTCCAAAAGCACCACATTCCCTGGAGACACTAAATATAGAACTCTATTCCCTGGTTTGCTGTTTGGCATTTGCAGACTTGAGCTGTAGTGCTGGGTTTACCAGTTCTGCCCAATCCAGAAAATGCTTAGTTGTTTCTCACAAGAAATTACCCTTGTGCTCATTTTTTATTTGTATCTCAGGATAGGTAGGAAGGAAACCAAAAAGCAATTAGCACAGCTGGCTCCTTAACTCTGCTTACTAGTTACATGGGGTAGGAAATCCCCCCTTTACATTGCACACCTACAAGACAGCTTAAAAAAGAGCATGAGTGCCCCATGAGAACCTATTATATCTCAGCGTCAGCAACTAAACCCCAGCAGGGTGGAGCAGGAAACCTGCCTTCCCCTAACAATGACAGGGTCACTGGAGGAAGAAAAAGACATTCACAGTAAATCCCCACTCCTCCTGGCAGCACTGGAGACCCCATTCGAGTCTCAAAGAGGAACAATAAAGCTAGGGAATTTGCTGTGTCTTGTCTAACCTTCGTCCCAGAATCTGCAATAAACAGGAAAAGTACCCATCAAAAACCTGAGAAAGTAGATGGGAAAGCCACACCCCTCCTCACCCAGATTCCTTATGTCTGGTTCCTGACATTTCTACATCAAAACACAATCACCATCCTTATTTTGGGGACTCCATCTTGTAACCATTTTAGAACAGAACTCTTGTAGCACCACTCTCCTGGCTGGGTTAGAGCAGCTTTGCTGCTGGGGTTGATGGCAACAGCAGGGCAGCTCTGAGCACTCACATTCTCAGGGGCCACCTCTGTCAGTCCACACTCCCACACACAGCAGGATTCCTCCCCACAAGGACTGGGATTTCTGCCACTCTAGAGAAAACAGGTAGCTGGAACACCAACTCCCCCAACATGGAAAGCAGAACAGGATTTACATGGAGGACATTATCCTGGCACAAGGCTGGGAACAATCCCTGCACGAAGGCAGCTGGCCAGAAATAAAGTTACCTCCCTTGGGGCCAAGAGCAGACCAAGCTCCACAGGACCAGCAGGCAGGTGGTGGATTTCAAGCTTCTGCTCTTTCCAGGAGTTGGACTCCAGGGTGCTTTGTCAGCAGCAAAGTGTTCACTGTCAAGCTTTATTTGCCAAGTACTGTCTGTCTCAAAGGTGTTTCAGCTTTTGCAATCCACACAGTCCCTGGGCAGTCCCTCACCCCCTGCCCCCAAGAAATGACTTTACCTCAGAGGGTTTCACCTACATCAAGCAGCACTACAATTCACATCCAATACAGAACCACCACAGGACAGTTCATAGCAGCAACACCTGAGATTGTCCAGGAACAGATCTGTATGCTAAAGCCTCATTATCACACAGCACTATCATATTCTTCTGAAATATTGACACACTGCATGTTTGGCTACTACATACCCTTCAGTGCCTGCAAATTCACGTGGATCCAGGTTTGCATCCCACCAGAGACCATCCCTGCCTCAGCCTGACCTACAGCTTTCCCAATGCTGAAAGGCTGATCTAAGACAAGGAACAGCAGCTCCAGACTTACATAACCAGCCTGCCAAACCTACCCAGCCTTCAGCCAACCATAAGCATCACCAAGTACTAATCCTGTGTTTTACTAGACACACCTGGAGGAGAAAGATAATCACTCATGTTGGAGTAACAGGCACATTCTGAGCACACCACACCTACATGGTAAAACCAGCCAGAAACAAGACTAAACCTATAAAGCAGCGTGTACCTGACTAAAGGCTAACACAGCTGAGAGCATGAATGCTTCCCACAAACCACAGGTATTAACAGAGCAACTGTTCTCCAATTTGGACAATTTCTCTGTCCAAAACCATCTAATCTAAAAAAACTGAAGCCTGAGTTACTGTTGACAGACACCTGGCTGAGCAGTGCTTCAAATTCCTGCCTGCAGCCACTGGCCAGCACATCCAGCTCGGGACAGAGGGAACAGAAACAACATCACTGTTCCGTCTCACTGGCCAGTTTGTCAGCTTGACTCATCACTGCTGAATACTTTAACCAGCCTCCTCTTTCCTCCTCCTTTCTGTTGGCCATTCTGTTCCTAACAAAGCTACAGGACAAAGAGCACTACATGCAAGATCCCAGGGCGTGCACAAGAACTTGATTTCCATCCCCCCCTTACTTCCAGGACCTCCCTGGAATCCTCCTCAGCTTTAACAGAGTGCAGCTTTCAAGTGAGGCAGTCTCATTATACAGTTCTAAATAAATAGATATGGATGCATTTTACCTTGGATCTTGCAGCTCTTTAGTTTCCACTACACATATTCATAATTCCCTGTGGATTTTGTTCTAAGATTGTGGACTGCAAAACAGAAGTCAAGCACTGCTGACAGAATTTCTTACCTCTCAGAAGCCCAGAGAAAGAGGGAGTTGTTCAGGTGCTGACAGAATCAGAGGTAGATAAAGGAAACAAAGGCCTTGATGCTCTTGAAACTACAGCCCTGATTAGTGACGAGCTACAACATGTTACAGTAAGTTTTCAAAGGAGCAGTTTCACTCCCCAGCATGCTGCCACCTGAAATCCTAAAGAAGGGCATGACACAGAGCTCTTTGTTCAAAAATCAGGAAATGCAAGAGCTTTACCAGGCAGAAACGGGACTGGGAATTTGTGTGTCTCCTCCCCCATGTTTATTAAGTCCAGAATTAAGAGGGGGAAAAAAAAAAAGAAAGAAAAAAAGGAGACTGAAACAGAGCTGCTTTCAGGCACCCCTCAGAAAACCTTCCAAGAACAAGGACAGCCATGTGACCAACTGGAAAAGCCCAAGAAGTGAGATGGAACAACTCAAGTCAGTTTGTTCTTTGCTGTTTATAAACAAGAGTGAAGCCAGATGCCAAAGCCCTGAACAACCAGCTGTTGTCCCTGTATCAGGCCCCTTCTGCATTAACAAAATAAATCCTTCCAGTGGGACAAAACATCTTCCGAGGTAGAGAAGTGGACACAATCACTGGAAGTTCTTTAAGGTCTTTTCCAACTCCAATCATTCAGTGATTCTGTGTCAAGTTTAAAGGGTCATTTACCACTTAGACCAGCAGCTGTCAGAACTCACTCTCCTCACTCAGTGGAACAGGCAGTGAACCCAACACTGAGGGCAGGGTGAGATGGCTTCCACACAAAGCTCTGCCCCACCCAAGCCACAGCAGGATGAAGTGAACCCACGGGGTCACAGTCTTTACTGAAGCTCATGAAAAAGAGCAGCCCACCTACAACATGAATGGCACTTTATTGTCTTTACACCTACCCATTAGTTGACTCTTCCTGTCAGACACGAGACTGACATTCTTAACAGCCCAGTGCTGCAGCTCCTGTTTACCATCACACACAAGCATGTCCTGACAGGTACAGGGAAGAATATCTGCACCACCAGAACAATCCATGCTGGAGACCTGGCTTGGCATGCCACATTTTCTGCTTTCTGACAGCATTCTGCCCCAACTCCCAGAGCTGAGCACAGCCTGCAGTTGGCAGCATCACTGACACTCGGGGCAGGGACTGCGTGCCAGTGTTGTAAATTTAAGTGCCATCAGATGACTTGCAGCACTGATGTAAACCAGAGAAAAAAGGCTGTGTCAGCTTATAAATTATGAATATATGTGGCCACAGGCTTCCTATCCAAAATTAATTTTCTCTTTGCCATAAAGATGCTGCAAGGACAGGGCATTGGAGCTGTCCTGGAAAAGTACAACCGGCTTCTTCCAGCAGGACACAATGAAACACTCCCTGGTGCTGCCTAATGCAGGTGATTGAATTAACTCTGTAACTACTTAAGAAACCAGACAGCCCCAGCATGAACATGTAACAACCAGAGCAGCTCCAAGCACCTCAGCAGCTGCAGGAAGGGGCTCTGCAGCACTTAACTCCAGCACCCAGAGCCAGAGGAGAGGACGAACCAGCTGTTCTCAGCTCAAGGCAGAAATGGTGGACAGAGCAAAGCTTTGACATAACTGACAAGAGATTAAGAAATCAAGACACTAGATTCAAAGCAAGTAAAAACTTCACAGCAAGGGTACTACAATTCATTGTTGACAGATTGTCACAAAGTGCACAAATCCATGGGTGTTGCCACAGTTGTTTTCTAGCTCTAAGAGATGAGCCAGTTAAGACAAAAGAAGGCACAGAGAGCAAAACAAGACAATTAAGACATCAACCATCAGCATATTAATACTGAGCCCCAGCCTGAGCAAAGAGGAACAAGTTCCTATTCACACGTTCCCTATACACTCTAAGCCTTGTCCTCAGGACCACAAGCTCCAAAACTGTGACTGACTTCCAGTTCAGATCATTTTCTGACTTCATTAGTTAATTAATAAATAACATCACCTCACCTTTCACCCCCAAGACCTGATAAGACCACTCAAACCCTGAAGGAGAACCTGTTAACTAGTCCAGTACACACCTTTCCTGTGCACAAAAGTAGGCTAGAGCCACAGAAGCAGCTTGAAAATTTGTCACAAAAGCAGCTTTGTGAATTGCCAGGGCAATTTTATAGCAGATGTTAACAATGCTTAGTACACAGGGTGAAGGCAGCACTGTTATTTCAGCAGGGAGGTCAGGACTGAACAGCTTTTATTTTCAAAAGCACTTTCATAGCAGCAGGAGGGGCAGATACAACCCAGCTATATGAACTGGGTTTACAGTTGCACTACAGGACAGATGCACCACATCAACAGTTTAAGGAAAAAGGTGCCTGGAAGCACTCAAGAGATGCCCTTTAAAGCATGTGGACTGCTGAATGCCTGTTCAGTGTTAGTGTGCATATGCTAAACTGAGGCTCTTTTTGAAAACACTTGAAAAAAATGCACAAAGGAGACTCACCACACTGCAGCTGAACACTTTAAATTTTAGCCATTACCAAAACAACGTGCCCCATACAAAAATCCGAAAAAAACCCTTCTTTGTGCTCCACCACCACTCACCTGACTTTGCACCTCTACCTCCCCAGATACCAGTTAAGCTCCATTTAACACCAGAAGGGAGTTTCACTTCCTTTTTAAGTACTCTGCTGAACAAAATCCCTCTTTAGAATGTGGGAGAATTACATGAAGGTTTCTAATAAGCCTGCTCTAATCACACAGCAATAACTTGATACGTGTGACCTCCACTGCTTATTTAAAATTAAAAAAAAATAGCGTAAGGGACCCCCAAACCACAGACCACCTCTCTGACTGCCTGCAGCAGTTATCAGAACCAGCTTCAGCAAATCATCACTGGAAGGCTTCAGGCTCTCACATTTCAAATGTGGCAGCACCAGCTTTTAACACACGGCTCCTGGCATGCTTTAAGGAAATATTTATGCACTTTGTCTTTGACCTACATGAATTAAAAGGGTTTCTAAATACCACAAGAGGATCAGTACAGAAAAAAAACCCCAACCAAATCAGTGACCTGCCAGAACACGAGACAAGCCTTAGGGGTACTTCTATTCTGGAGTCAACACACTGCACATCTCTGCTCAGAACACAGCCAAGCTGGACTGAATTTCCCATCCTGAAGATAAGCACAGAATTCCTCAATCCCTTTCCTCACTGTCCTAGTGCAGAACCAATGAGGGAAGGAGTTTCTTGCAACAAGTTTCTGTTATTGCCTCATTGACACCCACACAAGTGATTAGACAGTGCAATCCTGAGAGTTCACTGGGAAAAGCTGCCTGGAGATGCCTACCCAGCAGGACAAATCACACCACAGGAAATAAAAGGGCACCCAGCAGTTCCTCCTATTTCTCAGCTGCATTCCTTTCAGGCACCAGTCACCAAAACACTTACTGGACAGCCTGTGAGTATTTACTGTTAAGGGTGAAGTCAGGGTTTATATGGCCAAGAGTTAAGTTTTATGGGTGACTATGTACAGTTATACTCTACTCTGGGCAATGCTCAGTTTCTTTTTCATCCTCAGGCTGACTAAGAGCTCACAGAATTTAATTAGCACCACCACAATTAAATACCACCACTCTCCCCATATCACCCTCTGACCAACCACCTTTCCCTCTCTGCTTTGTTTATTTTATCTCATCAGTGCCCTACCTATGTTTAAGCAAGATCCTGGTCATTTTGGTTTTTTGGCTTTACCACTCAGAGCTGGCCCAGAGCCCTCACCTTGCTGGGTTCTGCTATCTGCAGGTCAGTTCTCTGTGCTGGAAGGGGAGGATGTTCCTGTGTGCTGGATCCCGAGCGAGTGCTGAAGCGCTGCACTCCCCACAAGCCATGGGAACAGCTTCCCTGGAATGAAACACAGATCATCAGCAAGGAACAGGGGATGGAGCTCACAGAGGGGCCACGTCATGTCAGAGCTTGGTAGAGGATATCCAAGGGGCAAGGAACAACTCAGAGGGTCACTGGGAACCAGAAAGAGACATGCTGGTACCTAGAAAAACGGCAAGAACACAGAGCCAAGTAAAACTCTTTGCAAAAAGCAATCTCCAACAGAAATGACCAAAAAGCAGGTATAGCAGCCCCAGCCAAAGGAGATGCTGAGTATTAATACCATAACTAAGCCTAAAGGGGTAGAGACAGACCAACCTCACGGAGGGAAAACTTATTTTCAGATAGGAAAAAAGGATGACTTTACTCCTATTCTCTACTCTGAAAAGCCTGTTTTATTTTAAATGCTCCCACCACAAGTATCTGAAAGCACAGACCACTTTCCTAACCACCCCAGCTCGAAGAAACTCTCCCCTCTCAACGCGTATCTGCCAAATATCCTTTTTGGAAGCGGCAGCAGTTTAGCACCCATCAACAAAAATAACAACAGCGGTATGTTTTTTTTTCCCCTTCCCTTGCTTCCTGCATGTCAGCACAGGGCATGGGAAACCAGGGCGAGGAGCAGATCCTGAGGGATCCCTCACGCACCCGGTGCGGGAGGGACTGCAGAGCTTTGTCAACAACAGGGGGAGAGGAGAGGGAAAAGGAGGTATTGGCACAGGAGAACCCGAACCCACGCTGGGGAGGGTGCCCACACAGTCCCCCCGGCCCCAGAGCTGCCCTTGGGGCTGACGGATTCTGAAGCAACACCTCAGAAAATCAGAGCTGCTCCGTTCCGTCCGCCCCGCGGTGCCGCAAAGGGAGGGCTCGCTGACCTCCTTCCTCCGGCAAAGCAGCACCGGCCGCAGCCCGGCTTTCCGGACAACAGCAAAACAACCCTCCGGGACACACAGATACACCCCAAGGCGCCTCGGCCCGAGGGTGACACCCCGCAGGTGACACCCGCCAGGTAAAAAGCAGCGCTGCTCCCCTCCGTGGGGAGCCCCTCACGCCGCGGCTCCGCCGGGCCCCTCAGCCGGGCGAGGGCACGGGGGCGGCCA
>VXBX01007118.1:173123-184718 GCA_013400415.1 Scytalopus superciliaris
GCCATCTTTGTGCAGGGCGCGCTTCCCATAGCGGTGGGTGGGCGGGAATTAAGGAGGGGGTTGGAGTGAGGGCGGCGGCGCCATCTTGGTGAAGGGCAGAGCGCAAAATGGCGGCGGCCTTAAAGGGCAGCGCCTTTACCCGCCTTGAGTGGTTTTGGTACCTCAGAAAAGTGATTCAGTTGTGGGTGTTTTTTTATTTTCCTGACTCAATGGAGGGCACAGGGCGCGTAATTTATTTTTTGAAGTCATAGGGGACGGTTCTAAGTCATTGTGGTTTCATTGCTGTACAAGAGGCAGTTGTGAGGGGTGCAGCCAGTTTTAACTTGTACACAGGGGGAACACAGCAAAATTTACACCAGTAAAATAAGCATCCCTTATCTTTAAAATAAGTGTATATGTGGCTTTCTAGGAATATTATATTGGCAACGTCCTGTACCCACAGGCACAGGAGCTGTGCCAGAGGAGCTAAATAATAAATATAAAAAAACCCCGACAACAATTAAGAGGAGTGGTTCATGTCCAGATGCACTTGCTAAATTAAAACGACCCGAAGAAAAAGAGGGTCCCAAGGTCTCACGGATAGGGTCAGATGTGTCCTTTACATTGCTGACCCCATGCAAATTATCCAGCAATTTCTGCTGAGTTTCAAGGGGACAATAAGGTGAAGTTCCAGGATATTACTGAACAATACAAAGGCCAAATACTGTCCATCCCTTCTTCCCACTGTGGCCCCTGCCCACATCCCTTCTGCCACTCACACCCACCCTGAGCTCAGCTCAGCTCACAGGCCTGGCACAAAACTGGCCCCTTTTCACCCAGGTTGGCTTTTCTGCTCGTTTCTCTCACCAAACAAGCTCAGCCCAGGGGCAAACAACAACCAGGGAAGGCACAGGCAAAGAAAGCACAGGAGGAGACACCCCTGAGCTGTCGGACAGCTCAGGATGTGCCTCGTAGTTTTTCCTTCCACCTGCTTGTTTCGGCGTTTGAGTCAGTCACAAGTTTGGAAAACATCTCCCTGCGCAGACATTCCCTCCTGTTTAGTCACCCCAGGGGTGCCTGAGCCCGGAGGAGATGTGGGGACAGGGCTGGGAGCCTTTGGAGCTGCTTCCTTCCCCTCTGGCTCACTTTTTCCTGCCGTGAAAAGGGACACAGAAGTGACTCACCCGGGGTAACCACACCGCCCGGTTCGTGGTGCAGGTGAAATGTCACGGGGAGGGAAGGCAGGAGAGGACAGTCTGCTCTCTGCACCCCACTGCAGCAGCTATCAGCTCTCAGATGCCTATGGGGGGTTCAGCTCCTGCATCCCTGCGCTGAAATGCCCCTCTGAGGCTGCTGCTCCTGCCCACCCACAGCCCAGGGTGGGGTGATGTGCTTCAGGTTGTACCCTGACAGCAGGTCATTGTTCTCCGATGAACCTTCACCTTCTCTGCCCGTGATCCATCCCCCCTCCCCTAATTAAGTTTTGGAGAGGGTCTGACTGGCCTAAAAATTCATCGTTCAACAGGACTAGAGACTTCACTCAGAGGCAAACTCCCTGCCACTTGCGTGCTGAAGCAATTACAGCCACACCACAAAAACCATCCCACTACAGTTATCCCAGCACGAGGGATTCACATGTTCCATCTGAACAACACGCCGGGGTGTTTTCCCAGGGCAGCCAAAATCCTCCGGCTCTGAGCCTCCAAAACCCCTCTCCCCCTGTCCCCCTGCTGATCGGGAGGACAATCCCACACCTCCTGTCTCCCACACCTCCTGTCCCCCACCAGCCTTCCCCCCACCGCTCTCCTAGCTCCACTCCTGCCTTCCTGCAGCCTCTGCGACTCCTCCCAGGAAGTCCCAGCAGCAGATGAAGCCTTTCAGGGAGCAGGAGAGGGCAGTATGTGTGCCAGGGCAGCCTGGGCGGCTGGCACGGGCTTTCCCAGCGTAAACCAGCACGGCCCAGCTTGATGTAAGTTGGTTTTGCCCCCTTTGTCCCCCCCCGGGCAGCTGCTTTGTCCTTCCGTGTTTGCACTTGCTGGCGTTGCTGCCGTGCTTGCCGTGCTCCTGCACCCCACGGTGTGTCATATTGTCACATTCAGGGGGGCCCTTGGTCCCCAAAGCCCCCTGGGTGCCCCCATGAGGAGCCAGGAGGTGCTCAGGGAGGACTGGGATGGCTGGTGTCCCTGGGCTGGAGGGCAGGAGGTGCTGAGTGACCAGTCCCTGCCGTGACCTTTCAGTGGTCACCTCCAAAATCCTCCTGGGTGCTCTGTGCTGACCCTGCTGCTGCCTCCAGCCCCGTGCCAGAGCCTTGTGCCCCAGCTCTCACGCCAGCTCCATGGTTTTCTGCAGTCGGTTAAAGCCCTCTTGTTTTCACTGCCACCCTTTGTCTCCTCTTTCCAGGACTCATTTGCTGTGCACCCCAAAGCAGTGTCCCCCCCACATCTCAGTGCCTGTCCCCAGCCTGCAGCTGTGCCACACACAGGGACATTGTGGAGATGCCACAGTCCTGAGCAATATGATGCCCTGACTTCCCATTTTTCCATAAATTGTACTGGTTTTCCCACCTGGCAAAGAGATTTCAAACCCCACTGGTCTCAACTGCCGGCTGCTTTGCAGTTTTTGTTGAAATAACACAAAAAGCAGACAGTGGGGACTCACATCCTGCATGGAAAGTGCACCCCAAGTACTGAGAACTTACCTGTGGCCTGGCCAGCTTCTAACCTGTGTTATTTAACTTTTTGGCACCTGGATAAATCAGTCCATGGCTGGTTAAAATAAAGGTGCATGCATCCTCCAGACTCACTGCTTTTATCTCAAGTATCTAACAAAACATCCACTTATTTTAGCTTAAATACTGCCTGTTTAAGTAATGCTGTAGAATAGTTGATGGAACCCGAGGTGAAGGAACAGGCTGTATCACACACAGAAATTAATTTGCTTGTGGCCATGAAAGAAAGATAATTGCCAGTATCACTTTGGGGATAGAAGGTGGATTGTTGTTAATCAGAATAAAATCAGAAAACAGCCCTGAGTTGCAGCAACTGAGAGGCCAGAGATTCTCAAAAATAGCAGTACTTTTGTTTTGATGCTTGAGGGATTTTTTTGTAATTTTAGAAGATTACGAAAGAGGAGGAGATGGGTTTATGTGGGACAGGTTTGCCCAGCCCCAAGAGGCAGGCAGGGTGTCCGAGCAGCCCTGCCAAGGCACAGCCCCACTGATGAGGAAGGTGGTGCAGGGAGGAAGGGCAGAGGCAAGAGATACCAGGGATCAGTGAAACTGCAAGGGGAGCTGATGCTGAATGACAAATTCCCTGAGGATGCCCTCTCCCTGGTGTCCATACCACTCCCCTCAGTGCACAGGAAAGTCAGGGAAGGCTGGACTGGGAGAGAGAGGAGGCAGAAGTCATTGTGATTCTGTGTGTCACGGGCACAAAGTACAGCCCCAGCACTGTTTGACATTGCAGTGACAACACACATTGCAGCTCGTGTCACCTTTCCCTTTCTGTGGCACAACAGCCCCAGCTGTGGGTCTGGACCTGTCCCAGGTACATGGAGTGTTTGCTCTACCCCTGCAGCTGGGGAGGGATTGTCTCACCCCTCTCCTTTGTGTCTGGGGAATTGCAGGTCCGTGCCTGCAGGGCTGGGACAGCAGGAGCCGTGGCATGCTCAGGAGAGCGGGGCCGTCTCTGCGTCACTTCTTGCTGGAGAGGAAGAGCAGTGCTGGATATAGCTCGTGCTCCAGAGAGGTATGGAATGCCCAGTGGGACTGTCCCTGACTGGCAGCCTGGCCTGACTCAGGCTGCAGTGGTGTGGAGCCCGGGGGAGCTGGGCTTTGGCAGTGAGAGCAGAGAAGGCACGTCAGGAAAAGCCTCTCTGGTGCAATCTCCTCTGTACCTGCTTATTGCCATGGAGCCTGATTAAAGGCAACATCTCACAAGCAAGAGAATGTCCTTCACAGAGGAGAAAGCTCATTCTTTTTGGAGTTGCCTTGTCTGATGGTCTCTGCTAAAGCCTCCTGGGTGGAAAAGTGCTTGGGAACCATCAGCATCCCCTTCAAAGATCCCAAGGTGCCGAGCAAGGAAGTCACATGTGGCAGGGAATCAGTGGTGGAAGGCTGTGAATGCCAAGTCTTCTGCTGTTGCACTCAGCTCTCCTGTGTGGCTGCCAGGCAAAGGGCACCTGGATAAACACATCCTTCAATATGGGGAGCAGAACAGGCTGAAAAGTTCTTGGGGCTGTGTGGCCCCAAGCCTGTGTTGGTCTCCAGCCTGATGGGAAACCACTCATGGCAACATCAGACAGGCTGGGGGTGAGACATCAAAATAAGCAAGTGTTTGTAATTTCCCTTCCTGAAAGGGCTGGAACAGACTCAGAACTAGGAATTAAAGCACCTTCTTCCCACTTGCTGGTCTGTTAAATTCTCTGGCCCATGACCAGCAGCAGCCCGACCTCAAGAGAGCCACACTGGAGCTGTTAATATTTCACCTCCAGCTACCTTTAACTTCCCAAGCCGCAAATCCTTCTACTCCCACCCAAATCAGCTCAGGCATAAGGTCTTGTGACCATAACAGCCATGAGCTTGTGTAGAGAGGGCAAAGCTAGGGCTGGGGGAGAGGAGAGAAGCTGCTTTAGACCCAGAGACTTCTGCTCGCCCTTGGCTGCCTGCCTGGCACCACAGTGGAGCAGAGTCCACCTCGTGCCCTCTGAAACACAGGGCTCCTCAGCAGGGTGTTTGCAGAGATCCCTAGTGAGGGCTGAAGCTTTACAGAAATCTAAGGACCTCAACACAAGATATTCTTGGGGCACTTCCCAAATTCTGGTGCAGCCCTGTGGGAACAGCAGAGGGGAGCAGGTAAGTGGGGAGTCCCTGCTGCAGCTGAGCCTGGGGAGG
The DNA here is from genome assembly GCA_013400415.1 of Scytalopus superciliaris. NCBI lineage: Eukaryota > Metazoa > Chordata > Aves > Passeriformes > Rhinocryptidae > Scytalopus > Scytalopus superciliaris. Next base: position 177,994 of record VXBX01007118.1, read on the forward strand.
GGGCTGGCCAGGTATCCCCCCCGTCCTGACAGGGCAGAGCACAGACCCCCTCACACCCCAGCTCTGCATCTCAGCTGCTTTCACACACCCTCCTCATCCTGGTTCAAATGTTTTTTATTTGCTGTGGTGACAATGGTTGCCTTGGATTGTTGCTTCAGGGCTGCCCTCCCTGTGCCCCCAGCTCTTCTTGGTGTGTTGAGCGTCATTTATTTCCAGTTTCCAGTCCCTTCCCTCTCCGGGTACCTTTTCCCTGCACCACTGAGTTATTAAATTCTGTCTCTGCTGCTTTTCATCATCCTCATGATAAAGTCCCCATCAAGCACATCTGACTTCTCCCACTGTGCTTATCCAGCTGGAAGGAGGATTTTGCACTCAAGGCTTCCTACTGTCTGTCTTCCCACTCCCTTGAGCCCAGATTTACATGGAAATCACACACCTTTCAGGCACCTCAGTGTCTCTGCACCTCAGACTGACCTGTGTGCTGCTCTCTCTTGCCTGTGCCCAGTTGCTGCCTGGTTTTGACATGAACCTTAAATACAAAGCCCAGCATATTTTCTGGGATCTAGAGCAAGTTCCTTCACCAGACACTTTGCTGTGGTTTGGAGAAATTCAACACGAAGATCTAAATCACAACACACCTCAGGAGAACAAAGGAGCTACTACTTTTGCTACTTTGTAGAGCAAGGTAGAATAAAACAGTTTGTGATTCTAGGGAAAAGGGGTATTTTGTGGCTTGTGGAGGGTAAGGAGGTCCTTCCAGTGAAATACAGGAGACGTTATGGAAGGCAAAACCTCAGATCTGGGATCCTTGGCTTGGCTGTTACAGCTTGGCTGAGCTCATTCAACCCCATGATTTATCCCAACTGATAAGGAAGTTTAAGGCTTTGTCAGCTCCCTGGTGAGTGTACAAACATTTCTTTTGTTCGTTTATTTTCCCAAACCTTGTTGAAACTTGTAAATGAAAACAGGAACCACTGCAACAGCATTGCTGCTCTACGGTCGGTCAGCAACAGCTCATGAAGCAATGAAAACACACCTGGGGAGCCACAGCCCCTTTGTGTGTGGACTCACTGACAAATGAAAGCTTCAAACTCACTTTCTTTCCCTCCCTTTGCAGGCAAAAATGTCAAGGCCAGTGCAAGCTCGGAGGCTGGATGGAATAGATAAGAATATCTGGTGAGTTAAGAGACTATCTGGTTTCCCCTGGTGGTAGATGTGGCTTTGGATACCCCAAAACCAGACAGACCCCTGGGCAGCCACACAGCACAGAGCAGCAGCCTCCCTTGGCTGCTTTGCATGTGTTCAGGAAGCACACTGGGGTGAGTTTGTCCCAGAAGACTTTACCCTGGCTCAGTTCTGTACCTGCTGCTCTCAGTTTGTGCTGGGTCAGGTGTTTTGCACCGTCCTGTGGGCAGGAGGGCAGGAGCATCACCCTCCATCTGACCCATCCACTCGATGCCAGTGGCACCCAAACCTGAGCCAAGTTGCAGCACACTGGCTGTGGCCTGGCATCTTCTTCAAGCCCACCCTGGGGCACTGCAAGCAATGGGGCAGGGGAAGGGCTGCTGCAAATGCCATTCCCAGCCCACCAGGCACAGTGTGGAGTTGGGAAAGCTGCCTGCTCCAGGAAGAGATTGAAACATGCTACAAACTGCTGATGAGCTGGCTCTTCTTTGGGACAAGCAGCGAGTTCAGCCTGCCTTGCCCTCTGCAGAGGCCTTCACAGTGTCTAGTTCCTAAATTTTGCAGAGATGGTATGACCTTGGAAACCTCTGAGTCCTCAACTACGTCTGATTAGATGCACTGAGTGGCTCCGGCCATGCCCACACACCAGACAGCACAGTAGCTGTTTCTTGGGAGAATAAATTAAAGCCATTCCCCAGTGCAACAGTGCCCCCTCCTTGGTTTAATTGCAACAGGTCTGAAATGACCTGTGCTCGGCCCTGCCCACCTGTGAGCAGCAGGATGGCTCTGCAGGAGGGACACCAATCCCGCTCCCTTCCAAAGGGATGCTGCAACCAGAGTGCCAGCGTGCTGCCTGGACCCTCCATAAGTGCTTTTCTCTCCCTTTCTTCTCTCCAGGGTGGAGTTTGTGAAACTGGCTACTACCTACTCCAAGGTGAACCTGGGCCAGGGCTTCCCCGACTTCCCTGCACCAGCCTTCCTGCAGGAGGCGCTCAGGGGGGCCCTCGGCGGGGAGAACCACATGCTGCACCAGTACACCCGGGCCTTTGTGAGTGCACACACCTCCCTCCTCAGCAGCTCCCCCACTGCCCCTCAGCCCTGCCTGCTGCAGGGCTCTTCAGGCAGCAATAAACAGGGCAAAACACGAGGCAAAACACACACCCAGCCTCGGCCCAAGCCTCCTGCTCCCAGGGCTCTAACTCCCTGCTTTACTGGAGCCTTTGAAGCAGCTGGGCTGGGAGATGCCTCACGGGACACTTGGCTGCTCAGGCCTCTTACAAGGGTTCATCCTTGTTTTAGGAGGCTTCTGCAACCCAATTCCCACCCTCCTCTCACCCCACAGGGCCACCCACCTCTGGTGAAGGTCCTAGCCCAGTTTTTTGAGAAGCTGCTTGGACGAGAGCTGGACCCCATGACCAATGTGATGGTGACTGTGGGGGCATACCAGGCCCTTTTCTGCTGCTTCCAGGCTTTCGTGGATGAAGGGGATGAGGTAACCCAAGATCTGGGCTCGTTGCACTGGCAGCTTTGCCCAGGAGTGCCCTTCCTGGCTGTGGGTCTGCCAGCAGCTTCAGGCTGGTTTTCATTGTCCTTTTCCAAAGCAGAGACAGTTTTACCTCCATTCTCAGTCTCTGAGCTTCAAAAGGAAAAAAATTACCAGGCATTAAAATTTCCCATCCCTCCCATTGCTCTGTGCACCCACCAGGGAAGGTCTGAGCAGGGCCAGGAGGGTTCTGACGTGTCCCTTTCTTTTCCAGGTGATAATCATTGAGCCCTTCTTTGACTGCTATGAGCCAATGGTGAAAATGGCTGGGGGGACACCCGTGTTTGTCCCGATGAGACCGGTGAGTGGGTGGAGAGGGGGACAGTCAGAGCAAGGTGAGTCAAGAGGAGAGTGGTCAGCAAAGTATGCCAAGAGTCCTCTCTGTTCTTTCTAGAAAGCTCCAAAAGATGGAAAATTGATGTCTAGTGCAGACTGGCAGCTGGACCCAGCTGAACTGGCTTCTAAATTCAGTGCAAAGACAAAAGCCATTGTCCTGAACTCACCCAACAACCCTCTGGGCAAGGTAACACCTCTGGCCCTGGGAGCTGCTGGGGGGCTGAGCTCACCCAGCCACATTTGCAGCATGGCAGTGACTGGGTTCTGTGAAGGCACCACATGCTGTGCTCACTCTTCTGGTGTTTTTAAAGTGTCTCTGCCCTGCTAGCCCTGCCAGCTCCTGCCACCCTGGCTTGGTTGTTGGTGCCATCAGGATGCCCAACCTTCATGGACAGGCAGGGGCTTGGAAGTGCTCCTGCTGCATCCCTGGCCCATTCCCTGCCTCTGCAGGTGTTCAGCAGAGGGGAGCTGGAGCTCATTGCAGAGCTGTGTGTGAAACATGATGTCCTGTGCATCAGTGACGAGGTGTACGAGTGGCTGGTCTATGATGGGAGGCAGCACATCCGCATCGGTACGGGCTGGGGGGGCCTGGCTGGGCCTGGGGGTCTCCCCAGGGAGGGCAGTGGGGATTTCACTGGGGCCCCCTTTGGCTCCAGTGAAGATGAGTTTTTCCCCATGCTTTGTAAAGCCACAGTTTTCCAAGTGTCTCTAGTTTCAAGAAATCCATTTCAACGTCATTTCAGAGGCCTGTTCTTCCAGTTGCAGTAACATGCAACCACCTTGTTGCAGGGTGATGGTGCTGCTTGGCATCTCCATGAGTCCCTGGGGCTGGGTACATGGGCACGAAAATATTTAATTTAAAAGAGATGCTCTTGAGAAACCTGGCTGCCTTGAGGCTCACCCAGGTGACAGATGTGCTGTGAACACACAGAAGGTGACAGTGGGTTGTGGTGGGCAGAGAGCTCCGACTGTGCCATTTACACAGCCCAGAAATGAGCACACTGAGCTCTGCCATTGGGGTTTGTCTCCTTTCATTGCCAGCCAGCTTGCCAGGGATGTGGGACCGCACGGTGATCATCGGGAGTGCTGGGAAGACCTTCAGTGCCACTGGATGGAAGGTGAATGCCCTACATGGCACCTCACTGTGTCCCCATCCCTGTCCCTTTGCCACAGCATGGCACTGGGGACAGTGACCACATGCTCAGCTTTGAGCTCTGGAAGTACCAAAGCTGCTGTAGGAAAGCTCTGTCTGGAGAATACAATGCAACCAGCACAGGCAAATAGAGGGGAGCCCAGAGATTTACCACCTTCCTCCTCTCCTGGCCACAGGTGGGCTGGACTGTGGGACCTGACAGGCTGCTGCAGCACCTCCGTACCGTGCACCAGAACTCTGTGTACCACTGTGCCACCATTGCCCAGGTAGGGCAGTGCCCTGCAACTGGCCTTGAAGTTCCTGAAGCAGGGGCAAGGGATGGTCCTTTTGCCCAAGAGATGGCTCGTGGCTGACCTGAAAGGCAGAGACAAGTGGTTTGTGGTGCCCTGAAGAGGCTCTTTCCCCTCTCTCTATAGTTGCTCCATGTCTGGGAGAAAGGGGAGAGTTCAGCCTGCCTGGGATGTGTTCTTTACCTTGCATTGACAAATCCAAGGGGCTTCAGGCAGAGTTCCTTAATCATCTGTGAATTGCATCAGAGCCAGGGATTTTGGGCAATGCTCCTAGGCACACGGTGTGACTCTTGGGGTGTCTTTTACAGGGCTAAGAGCTGGACTTGATGATCTTTCAGGGTCCCTTCCAAGTGGGCATATTCTGTGATTCTGTGGCCTTCCCACTGGGCACTGGCTCCTCTCTCCTTGCAGGAGGCCGTGGCTCAGGGTTTCCAGAGGGAGCTCATGCTCTTTGGAAAACCAGACAGCTACTTTGTCCAACTGCCCAGGGAGCTGCAGCAGAAGAGAGACTTGCTGGTGCAGAGCCTGGTTGCTGTGGGGATGAAACCCATCATCCCTGAGGGCACCTACTTCCTGGTGGCTGACATCTCTGAGTTCAGTGAGTCAGCTGCAGTCCCGCTCAGGGGGCTGAGAGTGGGGGGCAGCTCGGAGGGTACCTCTGGCAGGGGCAGGAACCTGCCTAAACCACCCCCAAAGCAGGGATGGACAGTGCATTCCCCACCCAAGCTCTGAGAATGTGGGTTTGATGCACCCAGCAGCCCCTCCAGCCTCTGCCCTGCTATGCTTCCCTTGCAGAGTCTGATGTCCCCGATGTCCCCAACTCAGATGAGCCCTATGACTACAGATTTGCAAAGTGGATGATCAAGAACAAGGTAACTGTGAATGGCCCTTTTGCTGCCCTTGCCCTGTGTGGGTTTGTGCCCTCCCTGCTGGCTGTGCCCACCAGAGCCAGAGCACGACACCAGTGCTGGGTGCACCAGCTCGTGGCAGGGGGATGTGGAGTGGAGGGCCTCACCCCCAGTGGGGCAGGGCAGCCCCAGAGCAGCAGCCTCAGCTCCCTGTGCTTCCCCTTGCCAGGGCCTCGCCGCCATCCCGCTCTCCGCTTTCTACAGCGAGGCCCACAAGGGCAGCTACACCAATTTCATCAGGTTCTGCTTTGCAAAGGTGAGAGCTGGGACAGCACCGAGGGAGGGGAGGCTGGGAGTGACAAACAGGGCTGGGTTAATGACAGAAATGCCAAGAAGAAATGCAGAGTGGGCACTGGAGCCCGAGTGTGGCATCCCAGCTGGAACAACCCCTCCTGCTGAGCTGGGGCAGCAGGAGGGGCAGGGCCATCCTAAGCTTGGCCCCATCACCATCCTACATTTCTTGGGGAAGGCAGGGGGTCGCTGGGTGTGTGTTGGGCTGCCCAGCCTCACAGGGAGCTTTTGCCATCTTCTGGGATGAGAACAGGATTTTTGCATGAACTGTGACTGCAGTGAGGGCCAAGGGGCTTTGGCTGGAAGCCACTGACCAAACCTGTGGTGTTTGTTTAGGAGGAAGCTACACTGAAGGCAGCAAATGACATATTGCAGAAATGGAAACAGGAAAAAACCAGTTCCTGAGCACAGTGGAGAGAGAACCAGGCTCTCCTTGGTCCTCACCTGCCCTGACTGCTCTTCTGCCTCTTCTTTACTTGTCCATAAACTTTGATACCTTCTTCTGTGCTTTCAGCAGCATTTTCTGTCAGACAGATGGGTAAGAGCTTTGCCCAGGGTCTGAGGGACACTTTCAATCATTGAAATGGTCACAGTAACTTGGTGTGCACTGACAGTATTTGACATTTCTTCCTACATTTAAAGACTTTGCTAATCAGTTCTGGGATGTATCCAACCTGACACAAGGTAAGGATGGCTCCAGGGGTATTTTCCATCACTGAATTCTGAAAAGCTGTTTCAGGACTTACCTTTAAGGCCATGCTGAGGGGTCAGTGTGGCTTGTCTTGCTCCACGTCCCTGCTGGTGTAGTCGAGGGTGCAGGACAGCATTTCCACCAGCTCTCCCATTCCCATGGGACTGTACAGTATCACCAACCATCAGGAGGGTGAATCCTATGATCCTGAAGATTATTAACCCAGTGAAATGATGTTTCCTATAATTAATAATTTCCCCATTATTTTTTTCTGTGCATCTCTGGGGAGGATGACCACAGAATCTGTAACTGTTTCCCCCTCCCCCCC
>VXBX01007118.1:186782-203920 GCA_013400415.1 Scytalopus superciliaris
GCTTGGAGCAACCTGGGCTAGGGGAAGGTGTTCCTGCCCATGGAATGAGATGATCTTTAAGGCCCCTTCCAACCCAAACCATCCTGTGATTCTCTGAAGGAGGAACCATCTTGTTCTGCACAAAGTGATTCCTCTCAGCTTTCTGTTCCTTCAGTCTTTAATTAACCTGAGGCCACGAAGGAACTGTGTGTGCCTCCTGCAAGTGTTTGAACCTCCCTCAAATGCCAGGATTACAGGGACCCCTCTTCCACTGGGAAAAATGTTGACTGACCTGCCCTGCCAACCAGGATTGTTCATCCCAGCACAGGGATGGCAAAGCAGCAGAAGGCTGAGTTCTCCTGTACTCTTAAACCTTGCTGTGGAGGGACAGGACATGCCTATATATCCCTTTAGAAGAAAAATTCCTGTCCTTCAGCTTTTCATTTGGACCTGCAATCCTGGAGCATCCAGCTCAGCAGCATCCAAGTGCCAGGTTGTGCCAATGCAATCAAAAATAAAACTGAAAAGGATACTTGCCTTACAGAGAGAGTTCCAAAGATGATTTGTTAAGAGTCTCTCCCTCTGGAGCAGCCCCTTTACAAGGGGCAGAGGGGAGGGGTCTTCTGGACCAACCTCAGGCTGAGTCTACAAGCTGCTTTTTTTTTTTTTCCTTCTCAGGAGTGTGGAGGGGGATTTTGAAGGAATTGGGAAGAAAGGCAAGGCTTGTGTGCAGCTGGCTCGGATCCTGCAGTACTTGGAGTGCCCTCAGTAAGTCCACCGTGGTCAGACCCTGCATCAGATCCAGCTGCCCATGGTACCTCATGCCAGAGGCTGTGGGAGCAGGAGGCACATTCTGTTTGCATCCCAGAGTTATGCAGGACCACAGGATCTAATTGTTGCATGCATCTGGTTCAGGAGTTTAACTGAAAGGGGAGCAGTGAATGCAGGACAGAACCTGTGTGATACCTTAGATATACATCAGGGACTTTGCAGGAGAAAAGCAGGTCTGCTTTTCTCTGTACTCAGCTCCTTTGAGTCAGAACAGGGTTGGAATTGAGGCTTGGGTTCCATAAAAACAACTTTTCACATTTAAACTTCCTCTGGTAACAGGTACTTGAGGAAATCCTTTTTCCCAAAACATGAGGATCTGCAGTATGCAGGTAACGATCCCAGTTGTCTCCGTGTGGGACACACAGATCCCAGTAAGTGTTCCCCACTTCCCTGTGCCAGGGAAGGGCAGAGCAGCTGCACTTCGAGCTGTGCCCTCCCCTCAGCAGCTCCTCCCTCTGTGCTGTTCCAGGGCTGCTCAACCCCCTGGACAGCCCCCACCACATGCGGGTGGATGAGGACTCCGAGTACCGAGAGGGCGTCGTGCTGAACAGGCCGACGAAGCCAGGCAGAGGCTCTTTTGTTAACTGTGGCATGAGGAAGGTGTGTCTGTTACCCACAGAGCCCAAAACCAAGTCCCCTTGTCCCTCTGGTAGATCTGGAGCAGGCAGGGCAGGCACTGCTGGGTTTCTGAAGGCCGTAGCATGCTGGCAGGGGGTTTAAGGCTGTTGCTGTCTTGTCCCTTCTGGCTCCCCAATGTTGGTTTCCCAAGCCCCTGGAAGGGCCTGCCCACTCCAGCACATCGTTGCTTCACTGCTGCAGTTGAGCCTTTGAGCAGTAAAATGAGTCTCAGATTGGTGACCAAGTCCCTGAGCTCCTCATTCCAGCTCCAGGCTGGAACAGACCCCCACTTCCTCAGAGGGTTCCCATCCTTCCCCAGTGCTTCCAGAATGTCTCACAGTGCTGGTGACTGTCACTGCAGGAGGTGCAGATCGACAGGCAGCTGAACCCTGGGCTGAGAGTCACCGTGCGCCTGGAGGAGCCCCAGAATCCAGGTAATCCACAGCCCCAAGAGCATCCATAAACCTGCAGGAGCTGCTCCTTCCATGTGACCTTTCCTTCTGAAGGTACCCAACAACTCTGCACATTCCCTTCACTCCACACACAGTTTTAATAGCACCCTGTTAACTGGAAAGATTTGTCAGCTCAGTAAACAGCCCAAACACACCTGCACACTCTCCAGAGCTCACAGAATTCCCGGAATCCTTTCACATTCTGGACAAAAGGAAGGTCCTGTTATACACCAACTCAGTGCCCTGTCCCTGGAGAAACTGCTGAGCGTGGTTGGTCAGAGGGGCTGTTAATCTTTCTTTTCTTTCAGAAGCCAAAGTGCAGAAAGGCACCGTGGTGTCCTCACAGCACCCCCGGACAGTGTCAGGCTTGTACTGGGGGTACAGTGTCCGCCTTGCCTCCTGCCTCAGTGAGTATTGGCAGGGATCTCTGCCAGCCCTTCCACACCAGTTTCAGGCCTACTGCCTGCACGTGTTAACATCTTTTTCCTAGACATCTCTCTTGTCCTAAAATCAGCTTACAGGTGCAGCTACCAGCCGTGTGGCAGGCATGGCATGAATCGCCTCAGTCACCCACAGACTGTGCCCTTTACCTCACTCCAAGTGGCTGCATAGCAGCAGGAGATGAATTGGTGCTCTCCTTCTCCATTTCCATGATAACTACATCCCACTCGTTCCCATCAGAGCCAGCAGTGACATTTGAGCTTAAGAGCCCTGCAGATCCTTTTCCTGTCTTCTGGCTAATTGGACCTCCCAGGAAAGCCATTAGCCAGGGAATGGCTCCTGGCAGCAGTTACTAGCTTTGAGGAAAAGGTGCTGCTGTTGAGAAGGGTTTGGGAGATTTCTGCAGCAAAGGAGTTCTGTGGGAAGAAGGAATTGTTCTGTCTCCTGATGCACTAGTGGCACTAGTGGAGAAGGCACAGGGGCGAGGGGCTGCAGCAGCAACCCCAGACTGTGTTTCCCAGGTGCTGTGTTCTCCGAGTGCCCGTTCAAGGAAGGCTATGATCTCTCTATTGGGACCTCAGAGCGGGGCAGCTCCGTGGACCAGGTCACTCTCCCCTCCTTCAGGTTTGTGTCCCACCTGCCTGGCCCCTCTCAGAGCCCCCAGGAGGCTGGTGCAGGCAGCAGAACTGCACTGCAGCCCTCGTGTTCTCCCAGGCTGGAATGCTGCCAGGTCCAAGTGCAGGACTTACCCACAGGCTCCCTCCTGTGCTCTGCTGCTCCCTTTTACACCAAGGCACATTTCTCTGCACCACAGAAGCTGGGGAAGTACCCCAGGACAAGGGCAATTCCTCTGCTGTTTGTCTGGAGTTGGTAGCAGGGATGTCACGTTGGCCAGGTGCTGTGGGGCTTTGCTGGGGAGGCAGCTGCATTGGGCACCATCAGCAGGGACACAGCTCCCTGCTTCAGCAGCACACAGGAGCTTGAAAGCAGACCCAGATACCTGAATAAAAGAAATGAGTCTGCTCCTTGCAGATTGAGTTAAGAGAACTGCTTATGTGCAGCCGATTTGTGATCCAGTAGAGGACTGGAGGCATTTAATGATCCAAAGCTTGTGGCATCAGCCTTGGCACCAGACTAAGAGCCAGCCTGTTCCCTCACCTGTCCCTGTGCCCTCCCCAGGCATGCCCTTGTTGTGTTTGGAGGCCTGGAGGGTCTGGAAGCCGGGGTCGATGCAGACCCAAACCTGGAGGTCACCAACCCAAGCGTGCTGTTTGACTTCTACCTGAACACGTGCCCCGGCCAGGGCAGCAGAACCATCCGCACAGAGGTAGGGGGGGCTCCCAGGCAGGAGTGCACAGGGCAGGGCTGGGGCTGCCTCTGGCACTGACACTCTGGGGCTGCCCACAGGGACCCTCAGGGAGCAGCTCTGACTCTGCTTTGTTCCAGGAAGCGCTGCTGATCTCCCTCTCCGTGCTCAGACCCCGCATCCAGGAGGCTGTGAAGACACCAGTGACAGCTGAGGGAAGGGAAACCACTGACCTTGGCAGCAGCTGAGGACTCAGGGAGGAGGCTCTTCAGACAGGGGTGCTGGGCAAGTCACTCTACAAGTGTGGCAGGGCCAAGGCACAGCGTGACCAAAGCTGGCAGTGCTGCTCAGCCAGGAATTCAGCTGCTGCTGGGAGCTGTGCCCTCCTCCTGCCTGCACAGCCCAGCCAAGGGCTGGGTGCTGCCTCCCAGCAGCTGGAATGAGCCTGGCAGCAGGCTGGGGCTCAGCAGTTCTGACATCAGGGTGGGAATAAAGCGGTGTGGAACCTCAGCTGCCTTGAAATCCAGCTGTGTCTTGGAGTAGAGGGTGGGCACTCACTCTCCAGAGATGCTGCATGCTCAGTGCCTCTGGAGCCACGTGCCCTTCAGACTGAGTGGAAGTCAAAGCTTAATCCTTATGCCAAGAAGCTGTTCTTGCCTCAGCCTGACTTTCCCCAGCGCCCCCTTCAACTCAAAGGCTTTGTCCTTCCCACCACCAGGAAGGGCTGGAGCTCCAGTTGGGTCTCAGCACTAAAACACATCAGCTCGTTACAGTTTGGCTCCATCTGTGATGCCTTAAGCTCTGCCTACAGTGAGCTCAGACAGGAAAGCAGCTGGACAAGTTGGCTCTGTCCCCCTCCTCCTGCTGAGATATTCAGAGCTTTGTTGAGAGCAGATAAGAAACAACCAATACTTTGGGTGTTCAAAGCTTTACTGCTGAAACCATCTAAAAGAAAACAATCACACAATCCTTTGGCCACAGCAAAGCAGGAACTTCTCATCTCCCACCACACACATCTTGCTTCCCCTCCTTCCCTGATAAACAGCAGAAATTAGTAACTTCCCTTTGTGTCTTAATGAGCCCCACACAACTCCAAGGGGGCAGTGGATGAGGGGCAGTTCTAATCTAAAGAGCTGTTCAGTGCCAGGTGCCCTGGGCCTTGTGCAGGACCCACCTGCAGACCTGCTGTGTGTTGTGTGTGTGTTTCACTGTCACACAGAAGAGGGGAAGGGCAGAGAGAAGTACTGGTTTGATTTGATTCTTACTTCCCACATTTAAAATTGCACAAGGACTATGATTCTGCTGTCAGCCCCTTCCCAGGGGATACCTGGGTTTGCTCAGTCCGGGTTCAGCTCTTGCTCCCAGCTGTGATGGCTTTCAAGTTACTTGTTCTCCTGAGGATGTTTGGGACAAAGAGGAGCCCTGAGGCTCTCTCGATGCTCTCGATGGGGACCAGGAACCGTTCCAGGGGGATTTTCTCATCCACAGGGTTGTTGGGCATCACGTAGGAGCGCAGCTCGATCTCCCCGCTCTCCTTTTCCAAGATGAGCACCTTGAAGAAGTGGGTGGGGACGGCCACGTTGTTCTTCCCAATCACCTGGTACTTGACATACATCTTCCCATCGGCCTCCATCCTGCACCAACAGCAACATCTCACGTTATCTCCCAGTCTGGTGCCACGTCCACCCCCTCAGCCCTCCCAGGCCCCTCTAAATGAGCCCCCACCCCAGGGGGGAGCAGCAGGGGTGTAAAGCATGGCTGGAGCAGAGGCTACGTGACACAGGGGGGCTGAGCTGTGCACTGGCTCTGCTCCCCCCAAATCCCCTCCCTGCTGGCTCTGTAACAGCCTTTCCAGGCTATTTCCTGCTGCTGAAGAGATCTCAACATGAGACAGCTGCTCTTCATGCTACGTGAAGACCTTTGCAAATAAAGTCTTGCCCTTAAGTGGAGAGGTAGTCCAGGAAATAAAACCTGGAAGCTTTATTCTGCAGTGATGGGGTCTGCAGTCTGATCTGTTAATCTAATCATCTAGTAATTACCAAACTGTAAAGGGCTGCAAACAAAGGCATCTTAGTTATACTGTAGCTCAAGAAACGCCCCCTTACTCATGAAATAACCAACTGGGTGGGAAATGCACAAACTGTATCCTAATCCTAAGGCAGTACCTTTGCACAGAACTTTGTGCACAGCTGGTCCCACCTACTGAGTGGGGCCTCAGCAGATCCCTCCTGTCTGGGAGCACCTTATCCTGTTCTCCTTTCCCAGCACATCCCAGCCCAGCCCTCGTGTTTACCTGGGCAGGAAGAGAGGTCCTGTGCAGACATAGACATTCTTGTTGTGCTTTGCCAAGCTCCTGCAGTACTTCTCAAGGTTATTCCAGGCATTCTGGTTCAAGTGAGGATTCTGGAAACACAACCAGCCGTGAGTTGCTGGGGTGTTTCCTCACCGTTCAGAGCAACACACCTGCCTTTTCTGCAACACATTCCACGGTGCTCCAGGCACTTTGCAGAACAGACCATAAACTCCTCCATCTCCACTATCCCCCGTGCTTTGGAAGCTGTGCACAGCCAGGTCCCGGTTTGCACACCCAGCACAGGACCCACCAACTTCTGCCAAGTGTCTGTGCAGTTGCTTAACTGCTCTGGCAAGCCTTGAGAGGTGCGCTCGCAGGATCCCTGTCCTTAAACCCATCGGGACACACCGCCGAGAGACTTTGACCCCTCTCTGCCCGGCTGGGCTCAGACACAGCCCTGCCCTGTCCGGGGGCAGCCGCGGGCCGTACCTGCGGGGCGATGTTGCTCAGGTAGAAGGTGTCCCGCATGGCCTTCTGGCTCCAGCGGTGATTGGCGGCCGCCGCCAGGTGCCCGCGGTCGAAGCCGCTGCCGCGGTAGTCGGCGTTGGTGGCGCGGTGATACTCGTGCACCGAGTCGTCCTCCCGGAACTCGCAGGCCGAGCGGTCCGAGGCGCCGCTGAGCGTGTCCCGGTTGAGCTGCTCGATGACCCAGAGCGCGCTGCGGCTCCGCGGGTCGTAGCACAGCACGTAGGACTCGCGGCTCCGCAGCTGCGCCAGCCCGGGCAGCCCGTACTTGCTGAGCTCGGTGCGCCCCGACCCCGACCCCGGCGGCGCGGGCGGCCCCGCTACGGCTGNGTGGAGCGCGCCCGCGGAGGGGACGGCGCGGACAGCGCGAGCCCGAGGCGGGAAAGGATCTACCGGGAAAGGACCTACCGGGAAAGGACCTACCGGGAAAGGACCTACCGGGAAAGGACCTACCGGGAAAGGAGGGATGGGAACGGCTCTCTCAGGCTGTGGAGCAGCCCCGAACTCCGGGCACAGCACCGAGAGAGGTTTGCGCGGAGCCGCCCGTTTAGTTAAGGAGGCGTCATAAAAACAGCGTTTAAAAAGGAGCTTTGGAGGGATGAAGCGTTCGCTGCGCCTCGTTATGGTAGTTCTTTCCAAGCAAGGTGCGGAGGGAAAAAAAAAGACAAAAAAAAAGGTGCTGTTTCTTTCTTTAGGGAAAAGGCGTTTCAGAGGAGTGCTCCGAACAGCTAAAATAGGCACTGACATTCCCTAAGGGAAACAGCCCAGAGCAACTTTTGACCTTCATTCTACTCATTGCCAAAGTGTGAATAATGCTAGTATAGGTTCAAATTCACAATTCACACAATTCAAAGTCAGTCTTCTGACCTTCATTTCCAGTACCACCCTCTTGCTTCTACCTCACCGGCAAAGACACGGAGTTCCCAGAATTCCAGCAAGGTGCAGGTAGAGCAGACTTGTCCCTCCCAGGGAAGGCTCATCTGTCCCCACACCCAGCACAGTTTCCCTCCCAGATGAAGATGCTCCCCTTTCCCTGCCTGGAATACCCCTTTTTGTGAGGAATTCATTCCAAGAGCTATTTTAACATCCTCTGGTCAGGTCCCTTCTGAGACAAGGGGTCCCCCAAGACACCCCAAACTAACACCTCCCACCCCAAAGAACTCCTGCCTCAGGCAACCTGCTCCTGCAGCAGGTCAGGATTGAAAGAAAACAGAGGTGGAAACGTCTCAAGGCTGGAGCAGTTGTTACTTGGTCACACAAGAAAGGAACCACTAGTTAAGTATAATCTCATCTCAACAACAACCAACATAAATCACCAAAAGTCTTTGAGGAATGAAGCCAAGGGAATCACAAGGAGATTCAAAAGCTGGTAAAAAGTCAACACTTTTTTTCTCCCCTCGGAAAATCTGGTTTTGCTCTTAAAGAAAGGAGGAAGTCTTGGAATAAAGAAATGGATGTCCCAAGTCACTGAAAAGTACAACTTCTTTCAAGTGCAGGATAGAAGTCCTACTACACAGGAGGGGAAAAAGGAGGAATATAAACCAGCTTTTTATGTGGGAACCAGCCTGTCTGGGTTTACCAAAGCTGCTATAAGCTCTCCTCGAAGAACTCAATCATTGTAGCAGCCACAGTTTGGATAAGGCTACAGAATTTATCCCAGAGAATCTTCCAGCAGTCACAGCTTCCATCACATCCCTTTAAACCACTGCAGGCTCCTTTCTAAGGCATTCACTGTCACCCCCTGAAGTAAAGGTGGTGTAACATGAGCCCTTGGACACCTAGAAAGGGACAGGCAGCCAGACACTGCACCCAACAGCCACCTGCAGGTCCCCTGTGCCCTCCCCGGGTGTGTGCAATGCTCCAGCCCAGCTCCTGCCCAGCCAGGTCACCCCCAGGGCACAAAGCTACTCTGAAAATGGGCAGAAGTTCATCTCCAAAGAATGCTTTCATCCTATTTTCCTGCTGCTTCCTCAAGGCTACTTTAAGGAGACTTCCAGCTGTTCAGAGCAGGAAATCTCATGGATGGTCCCGTTACCAGCGAGAAAATCCAGCATAAGGGAACCCCTGGACTTGCCTGGGGGATCCAAAATGGACATCCCAGCCCAGGTATTGAGGGAGGTGAGAGCAGAGCTTGTCCATGGAATGGTAGAGCTGCAGCAGCATTTAGAGCAGGTCTGAGGCACAAGTGTTTGCAGCAGGTCCAATTCTGCCTCAGGGTGTGACATTTGTAAGAACCTCCCAGTTGGCTGTTGGGCCACACAAGGTCTGGCCTCCCTAGTGCAGGTACCCCAAGAGCTGAGACCATGGGACCACCTGGAATAGCTCAGAAAGAACATCTACCCAGTGATTAGAGCAGACAAGGTGCTCCATCACACAGCTGTCCTGGTCTATCTGTTCCAATTTTTCTTGGGAGGAAATCTGTACCCTCTAGAAAAGATTGCAGCAGAGAGGGGTAGTGTTGCCACAGGTATTAATTACAGATTGCTTTAAACCTTCAGCTGCTCTTGCAACACAGCAGCAACACCTGGCTGCACCCGTGGCACTTGAGCATCTTCTGAAGGGACAGAGATTGCTTGGGATTGCCAGTAAGAACACAGGTACATGCACCAACCTGTCCTGCAGTCTCCCCACACACCTCTGTGAGATTTACAGCAGCCTGTGAAGAACTGGCCTTCAGTGAAGGGAAAAACACCAGTAAGAAAAGCTTGAAGGCTGCCCACATCCCTCCTGCCAGGGCAACTCCAGGCCAGCAGCAGCTTAAGTAGTTCTTACAAAGACTGACCTTTAACAAATCAATACCCATAAATACCAAAAACTGCAGTGTCAAACAGCCACACAGAGGTGAGCCAGCACAGAAAGAAAGGGGAAAGTATGCTGGATTAGTGTTCAATAAGGAGTTTCTGTACCACCCAAGCACCTGGGTGCTGGCAGTTCTTCCCTCTGAGGATTAGGGTTTCTGCTCAGCTCGACACTGGGGCAGGTCAGCAGCTCCCTCTGTAGTTTGTCTCAGTCCATGTTCACCCGAGCCTGCTCGACTGGATCTGGAGTGCAGCAGTCTCCCTTCCCAGGAGGAACAAGTGTCCAGCTCAGGACTGACTCCAGCAGGACCAGGACACAGCAGTGGGTCAGCCCCAGCAGTCACTAACGACAGGTTCTTGTATAACTGCTGGATTGTGCCAGAAAAGGACTCTTATTGTAGGTCAGAACTGTACCACATCTCTTCCTGGCAAGCACTACAAGACAACATCAAGGTTAGTGTGACCAGAGCTCAATGCAGGGTAGTATTACGTGAGCCACTGAGGCAGAAAACCCCAGTGCTCTGCCTGTAGTGACACATTTGTCTTCATTGCACATGATTGGGTGTCCACTCCTTGTGTTTCAGAATCCTGATTGTAGCTGGATATGCTCCAGTCAGAGCCAGGAAAGCAGCCTGAGGCCCCCCTGCAGCAACAATCCTGCTCTAAGGCTGTGCGTAGTAAGGCTTGACTTGAGACTACACTCAGGCATTAAAACCACCAGTCCTGCTCTCCAGGAGACCTCGTGGATAAGGCAGTTCTGGATCCAGGCAGTTGGAGTGCACAAAGCCACCGTGTCCTCCCAGCTCAGCTTCCCAAGTCTCTTTCCCAGCCAAAGGGGTCCAATCACCAGAAACTGATTCAGTCCTCACACACCCCAGGGGATGGCCAAGTGCAGACATGAGGGAGAAGAATCCAGAAGTTACCTGAATGGCAGAATGTGTGACTTCACTGGAATACATTCTGTTCACAGGAGGAAGATCCTTCTGTATTCACCCACCCAAATTCCCTGGACTCAGTCTGTCCTTTCCCCATCAGAAGTTACTCCGTGTGTTCCTTCCATGATACAGGAGTCCATCCCTTCAGGAATATGCAGACAGAAGGTTTCTTTCTCTCCAAACTTAAAGTCATTAAAAAAAAAAAAANGAACTGCTTTTGGCAGCAAAGAGGCATTTGAGACTTGGAAAAATCTGGAGTGCAGAACCCAAGTAAATGGGGAAGTAATCAGTCCTTGACCTAATAAATAGAGTAGAAGGAAGTCTTCAAGGTGGCCAGTAGCCCAAACAAAACCTGAAGTCCTGCAGGGACCACTGGGAGCTTTAGTGCATCACACTCCACAGGGGCATCTCCTGGGATCCAATGCCACAGCTTCTCTGACACCTTTTGTTAGGCCCATGGACTATTTGGAATCCTGAAGTTCCTTTGCCTTCTTCAAAATCAGATGAACATCAGAGATAGGGTAATCCTATGGCAAAGAAACAACGGGATTTCAGTAACTACCCAGCATTCCTGGAACAGACTGAAGCAGGGCAAACCTTGACAACATTCCTGGCCTATCAGAACACACTGCCATGCTCAGTTACTCCCCAACAGCTGCAGTTTCCTGTTCTGTCACAGATCAAACCTCAGCACCCTTCAAGAAGGTTTGCTGTTGTTTTACTTTGCCCTCCAAGGGCACAGTAAGCTGGGCTGCCCCAGGGCTCTCCTCATGCCAGCCAGCCTTATCAAAGCCAGGATCTTGCACAGCCCAAAGCAGGAACTGGCAGAACCTGAGATGTCCAGCTGTGCAGCGCAGGCATTTCCAACCTGAGGCTCTCACAGATCTCAGAACCAAACAAAACCCTCTGGCCAAGAAAATTCAGCAGTATTACACAGGGCTTTACAGCTTTGCTTGAAATGATTATGTTTTTTTCCCCAAATCAAATGAACATTAGAAACCTGCAGTCTGTAATGATTTCTCTGTAGGCTACAATGGGTCCACAACCAAAAAAATGTCCCTTTCCAGTAAAGAGTGTGCTGTGAGATCCCTGCAGATTTTCCTGCAGGCAAACATCAGAGACGTGGCGCTTCTCTTGAGCCAGGCATACCCACACACCATCACATCTCTCACACTACTATTTAAAGACTTTTCAAACTGCTCCCTGTGCCCACAACATTTAACCCTTACCTGCAGCAGCCTCATGTTCAGAGTGAAGTCTCCTTCCAGCAACTGATCCCGGATGAGTCTGCAAGGTGGAAACACTTTCACTACCCGTGTGAACAGCGGCTATAACCTGGCACCAGATGCCTTAGCCATGCCTACGGGAGACTCAAGAGGATGCAGGCAGAGGAGGGAGAGAGAAGAAGAGGAAGGCTGCCTGTGTACTTACGTCAGCATGGCACAGCACACGAGCAGGAGGAAGTCGAAGCGCTTGTCGTCGGCAAAGAGGGAGTCCCAGATCCGGATCACGTCTGGCAGCAGGAACTCTTGGGACAAGAGCAGGGTCAGCCAGCGGAAGGCAAAGAACTGGGGTTTGATGTTCTGCTCTTGCTGTCAGACAGGCACCAGGCAAACAGTGAATACGTGCTCCTGGCCAGCTCCCTACAAGCAAGAGATGCGTCCCCATGTTGCCAGCCCCGGCTCCTCCCGGCTCTAAGCTCCCAGCTGCTCCTGCAGCTCCAGCAAACCCGCTGCCTCCTTTGGAGCCTCTCTCTACACTGGGAGATTTTCAGTGCAAACACGCCCCACACCTACAGCAAAGCCAGAAAATCCATGGAGTAAAGGAAGCTTTTCTCCCTAAAGGCAGTGTTTGTGTTAGTTCTGCAAAACCTGCCAAGGAATTGTAAAGTTCCCATTTTTAAAGTTTCACGTATTTCCCAGCATTTTATCTGCAAAGCTGCAGCCCTCCCCTGCTAGCACAGGCACTGTTTGCCAGGATTTCCTCTCCTTTCCAGAAATATTTATCAAAAGGTTTAGTATTCACAAAGAGAAACAAAGATGGAATGGAGTTTGCCCTGCTAGTCAGTAGGACACGTAAGCACTTATAGCCTGAAACCTTCCTGTTTTCTGACGTTAAATCCAAGGGACCACACGTTTAATCAAGGTCAAACAAGTTCAGGATCCTGTTGACATTCTCAAGGACCAGCTGCTGCATGGCCAAGACCATTTCCTGCCAGCCAAACATCAGGCAGTTTATTTTCTCCCCACTGCATCAGCCACCACTGTGGGTTGTGTTACTGTGCTGACAAACCACCTTTTGGACTGTAAAATAAATGTATCCTGATTTTTATAGATGGAAAAAAGTTGACCATGTGACTTGGTGAAGGTTGAAATAGCAAGAACAGCTTTCCCTTCCAAATTCTCCTTGGAATTTCACATTAAATGGACTGTAAGACTGAAGATGTTTGTAACAAAACTGTCTTCTACATGTTCTACAAAACTCCTGCAAACTCAAGGCACTCAGAGACCTCTGGATGAAGGACAACAGTACAACTGGGTGGGTGGGGCTGTCCAGCTCACTGGATTTCAGTTTTCTTCAGGAATGATCTCCATGCAGTTTAAGCCAGCGCTGTCAGGGCAGCAGAAATGTGTGTGTGTGTGCAGGGGGGGATGTTTTTGTTCTGCAGCCTCAAATTCTGAACAACTCTGCAGCAAACCCATGTTTTGCCTGATAACCACAAGAGAGTAAAGACTCCAGCTCAACACAGGTGACCAAGGATCATGGCCAGGTCCCTTGGGACTCCCAGCTGGCAGCTGTGCAACAACCATTGTGTGCTTTCAGAGCCAGGCAGGGGAGGAAGCCTTGCTGTGTCAGCTCACTCCAAGGAGAGCCTGTGTCAGCTCACAGATAAGAGTCTCCATGCCCCACACGCAAAGCCTCCATACCCTCTCTCTGTTCTCTTCAAGTACAGTTTAACAAAACTGACTGACACTGACTGTTAAGCTCCACTCCTCCCATCCCACCCAAGACCCAGAGAGACACCTGGCTCCTCACCAGTTTCAAATACAGCTCCACATCCTTCTCCTTCAGGGTGGAGTACACCTTCTCCATTTTGTAGGTGATCCCACACTGAGAATCATCCAGGCTCTTAATGAAGTTGTCCCGAATCTCAGCCATTAGATTGGTAAAGCAGAAAAACGTGTCTGCTTCAGCATGTTCTGGGGAGAGAAAAAAACACCACCGAGGAACAGAGGATGCACCACTGGCAGAGGAACACATTTTAGAACTGTTCCTATTCCATAATCTCACTGCTGTACTGGATTCAAGGAATGGATCCCACCAGATCTTGGCTTGCTTGGTCTGGGACAAGGTTAGGCAAGCGTTTTATTTTTAACTAGAAATGTCTACAGAGCCACTGCAGATAAAGACCCCTGTGTGCAACACAAGGTCTTCATGACACTGGGTCACAAAGCAGTTATCTGTGCCCAAGGAGATGATCTGCTCTCCCTGCCACCAGCACACACCCTCAGACCTCTCATGAAGTACAAGCAACAGGCAAAGTCCTCCCATTCTGGTCTTTTCTTACCATGTATACCCAGTATGAGCAAACGAGATTCTAAAGGTTTTTAGGGAAACTTAGATCCAAGCACAACAAACAGCAACACCTCAAAACCCCTCACTTGCCATGTCCTCACCACTCCCAGCCCCTTCAGCTCCTACCAGTTTGCTCTGGTCCCCAGAACTCCTCATGCCAACAGTCACTGCTGAGCACTCAAAAGGCTCCCTCACCTTTCCACTCGCTGTTTGGGTCTGTAGCAAAGGTGTAGTAGAGAGGCCCCACGATCTCATTCATGCCCTGAACATAGGCTATCCCAGGATTCAGCTTGGCATAGATGAACAGGATCCTCTCCACCACCTCCCAGTGAGCCTCGCAGCCGTTGGGCAGCACTTCGTACTCGCTCAGAGAGCTGGGGGTGCTTTTCAGAGGGGAGCTCACCTGGAAAACAGGGCAAAGCCACAGGGGGATCAGCACAGGCAACTGGCACAGACGGTTTAGCACACATGCCAAGCTTGGCCTTTAACACACAGAGGCCCCCCAAAAGATCTGGGCAGTCTATACCACATAAACCAAGAGAAATGGGAAGCACACAGGCAGTGAAGTGCTGGCTGCCCCTGAAGAACACATCAGTCTGTGCAGCAACACAGAGTTTCCCTGAATCATTGCACCACGTGATCCCACACAGTAAGAAACCACAGCGGTTCCACTTCTTTGTCAGCAGTGTGAGGGAAGGTATTGATCTATTGTGGTAGAAACCACCTTCCCCAGCAGCACACGTGCTCTAATGCTCGTGGAAGAGCAAAGGAACAGCACACATTTCAGCAGATACCCAGCTCTTCTCCTAATTGCAGCTTTATGAGATCCGGGGCTCGATTACTACGTAAATTCACAATAAACTCATTCCCTACTGCCTGTCAGGCGCATCAGCCGGTTCTGCAGCCCCCAGAATGCTCAGCATCCTGCTGGGGTATCAACCCCACTGCAAAAGCAGGACGGGGGAGCAGCCCAGGGCACTGCCCTGCCCTGCCCCAGCTCACGTTGGTGACCCCGCTGCGGTTCCGCGCCACCGTCTGCGACTTGAGCGTGGTCTGTTCCACCCGCCGGCGCAGCGTCTCGAACTCGTTCTGGGGGTCCAGGATCAGGAGGCAGGGATAGTCCGTGGGGCGCTGGAAAAAGGCCATGTCAGGGTACAGCCTCCTGGGATGGACACAGAAGGAAGGAAGTCAGCCAGCAGCACAAGGGACGTGCCCCACGCTCAACGGTTTAATATTAAACCGGGTTTTCAAAGTACAGCGGGGCTGCCAGAACCTCTGGGGTTCAGGAGGCTGTGCCTCACACACCTGACATCCTTGTCTATCTGCAGAAGCACCTCATTATCCTTGAAGTAAGTGTTCCATCGGCTGTCTGGGTTTGGATTGAGGGGCTGAAGGGACAGACAACAGAAAGAGAACGAGTGTGTTTCACGCATAACATAAATCCTTTCCTGCTGTCCCTCTGCCACACAGCAACAGCACATTTTTAATCCTTTTTCACTTGTCTCTGATTTTATTCCCAGGTCTAAGATTCCCGATTGCAGCTCCAAATCTGTACAATGAGATGGGGTAAGAGTGACCCACCCACACAGTTACTTTGGTGTTGTGGTTATGAGTTACAAGTATTGCCCTCTCACTCAGCTCTGAGAAGGCTGAGTCAGCACCACCACCGTGCCCAGGAGAAACGAAACACATATTCCATGAACAGCCTGTCCTCTATCCAACCAGTTTCCCAACTTATCTCCCCCCTCCACACCAAGACCCGCACAAAGTTAACAACTAACCAAGAAAACAAAAGCAACATTCCAAGAGATTCAAAGATCACTGTGACCTGTGTGGTTTCACAGACACACCAGTTTTACACCACCAGGGCTCCAGAGCTCAGAAGGGCAGGGGACCGAGGGGAGGGAACATTCAGGATGGTCATGGAGGTAGCTGGATCATTTTACAGTCTCTTCTGATCAGTTACTTCACTCCCTCCTCCCACACACATACTCTTAGCAGCACTTTCAGAGAAGGAAAAAGCCAAGGGATGCAGGAAATAATCCATTAAAAACAAAGAGCCAGCAGCATTACCAGAAATAAGTGAATCTCCTGCCTTCCACAACACAGTCCAGCTTGTCTTTCCTGCTTCTTTTCTATCCTCTGCTCAGATTAATCTGCCCCGAGCCCACCCAAGGACCTGACTTGCCAGGAAAGCTTCTCTTTGCTACGGTTGCCTCTTGGGAGTCTCCCCCTCTCCCTGGGAGACCCCCAGCCTGGGCAAGTAGCCTGAAATTGGGGGAGGAGGGGTATGCACAGCTGGAAACAGGCCTTTTCATATCCACTGGTGCTTTGCCAATAATTCACTCTGAAGGCTACCAAGACACAAGTGCTGGCACCTGGGAACCTTTCTCTCCTGCTGGCAGGGCACAGCAGTTGGGAACAGAGCCAGGAGCAGCCCAGGGGTCCAGACTCCAGAACAAGAGTTTACAGCTCTGAGGAATTTTCTGCAGCCCAAAGGCCTCACAAACAACTCACATGATCCTCTAAGGTCACATCTTCCCTTGAAACACCCAGGTTGGCTTTGGCGATCCCAGGCTGGATAATCATCTCCTTCAGGAACTGGGAATACAGATCCCTTAAGGAAGAGAAGGGGAGTTTGCAAGGGTGAAGACAAGGTCAAGGTGAGCACACAGGCAGAGCCTGGACAGATCTCTCTGTGCCATCCTGCTCCTTCTGCTCAGCTGAAGGGGTCAGTCCCCAGGCAGCTGAGGGAACAGCACATTCCACACGGGGACAATTCGTTTCGTGAAGGTGCTTAATTATTCAAGGACTATTCTCCTTCTCTGCCGATCTCATTAGAAACGAAGGGCCAAGCACCAATGTCCTCTCACCTCTGTTTCTTCAGGAAAGCACTCCATGAGGCTTTCTCCAAAGGGAGGTAGTTCAGGAGTATCTGCACAGGAGACAGAGGGACTGGCATGAGATGAGCCCTTACACCTGTGGGATGGGCAACCCAAGCGCCGTGGCTCCCTGGAAACACCGGGAATGCTCTCCCGAGGGCCCGGCGCGGTGCCAGGAGCATTCCGGGGGCTGGTTTCCAACACAGACCCCTTCGCAGGGCTGATCAATAGCTGCCCGGACCCGAGCGCCCTCCTCGCTTACCCCCGGGGCCCCGCTCTCCAGCAAAGTGCCGATCCCCCGAATTGCTGCGGCTTCGAGCGGCTCTTGGAGCTCCGCATCGATCGCCTGTTTACGGTTCCAAGCACCCCAGCCCGCGCACAGGAACGAACCCCCCCCGGCCCCGATCAGGACGCACCTTCCAGCAGAGGCAGCGCAGCCCACCATCGAAGGGGATCCCTGCGGGCACACAAACAACACAACACGCCCCGTCAGCGCGCCCCG
>VXBX01007118.1:204343-249311 GCA_013400415.1 Scytalopus superciliaris
TGACAGCGGAGGCCGCGGCGGGG
The DNA here is from genome assembly GCA_013400415.1 of Scytalopus superciliaris. Lineage (NCBI taxonomy): Eukaryota > Metazoa > Chordata > Aves > Passeriformes > Rhinocryptidae > Scytalopus > Scytalopus superciliaris. The sequence goes on from VXBX01007118.1 coordinate 204,367, forward strand.
GGAGCGGGCCCGAGCAGGACGCGGAGCCCGGCCCGGGCCCAGCCGGGACCAGCCCCCGCAGCGCCAGGTGAGTGCGGCCCTGCCCGCGGGAGGGGGGCTGAGGGCAGGGAGCCCCGCGGTGTGGCTCGGGGCCCGGCTCGGCTGCGGCAGGTGCGGGATCAGCGGGCCCGGCCAGCACGGGCTGTGTCGGTGGCGGTGCCGCTCACACGAGTGCGGGATCCGCAGGGCCGCGGGACAGCCCGGGCCGCCCCTGCTTCCCTGCCGGCGGTGTGAGCAGCGCCGGTGTCTCCCCGCACGGGCTGCCCTGACCCCGCCGCTGACCAAATCACGGGCATTCGCAGCCACAGGACGCCGCCTGAAGTGACAGTGCACTTTCCCCTCGCAGCGCGACCCGTGCCAAACTCTGCCTTTGCACGGCATTCGTTATTCCGAAGGCGCTGTAATCGCTCACGTCAGTGTTTGCCCTCTCCTTGGACGGGTCCCCGATGCTGGAAAAGTCAGCTTTGCCAATTATTTTTGTAGCAGCAGCGTAAATGTTGTGTGGCTGGCGCGGGGCCAGGGTGAGTCAGGCTTGGCTCTGGGGAGAGGAGCGGTCTGGAGCCCAGGGCAGAGGATATTGGCACCGGGAGTGCCAGGAGCCTGGAATGCTGTGGCAGTACAGGTGCAGCCTGGAATGCTGTCACAGCACAAGTGCGGCAATGCTTGCAAAGAGGCCGGTGGGACCCGCAGGCTGGGGTGGGGCGAGTGGAGCTGCCCGTGCCGTGGCTGGGTTGGGGTCCCTGGATGGTGGGAGGGTGCTGGGTCTGCTCCGTGTGCCCACGGAACAGGCTTTTGTGTGCCTGCCCCTGCAGCTCGACTCCTTCGTGCACTGAGATGGAGGCAAATCTGTTCGAGAAATAAACCAGGGGAAACACTGGCAGCTGCAGTTCTGGTCAGTTTTCAGCAGCTTTCACGTGTCTTTGACCCTTCCAAACCACACGTGCACCAGGCAGCTCACTGCCCATCGTTGGGAGGCACTGGTGGCAGTCACTGGGCAGCTTCAGCCTGTGGAAAGCTGCTTGAGGATAATGATCAGACAAATGCGAGTCGTTTGTCAGCATCTCCAGTTTGTTCCTTTGTGTCCCACACCGAGGTTATAACCAGAGACAGTATTGATCAGGGCAGCTATTGGCACTTAATTCCCCTTGCTGACATGTCACATCTTGGGTCTAAGTGAGGAGGGAGAGGCCAGCTTGTGTCATGTCCTGGACAAAAGGTCACAGCAGCTGCTCAGATATCCCTAATAAATCATGAGGATGAAAGCTTTTCTTTGGTCTTATTTCACTGGGACAGCTTAACCACTCTTCTGTATACTGAACTTCTGTACGGGCTTGTGTCGGTGGATCACGGGGAGCTCAGAAGTTGAAGGGCAGCTGATTTCTCCAGGGCTGGGATCAACCAGCTGCATTGTGCTGGTCTCAGCAGAGAGGGAACAGGGGCTGGTCAGAGCCACAGGAAGGCAGTCCTTGCCCTCTGGTGCTCTGAGCTGCTTGGACAAGTCCCAAGCACTGGCCCATTCCAGCTGCACGTGACAATGGATTGTCAATGGGAATTTGTTTTCGAGTTCTCTGGCCATCAGTAGTAAACAGTGGAAGAACACTGGCTGCAGGGAGCTCCTGGCTGGTGGCACAGGGGAACTGGTAGGGACAGCAGAACACGCTTCTCAACTGGTTCAGATCTTCCTGTTGATCTTGCCTTTCTGGAAAGATTCTCTCAGGCTTGAGGCAAAATCTCTCTCGTTGTGGAGGTGAGGCCAATTTATCTCCAGAGCAGGCACAGGGCAGCTGCTTCCCACCTGCATTCCCTTAGCCAGGACCTCCCAGCCAGGGAGAAGATACTCTGCACTCAGTGGCCCATTTCAGCCTTGACTTCTCTCCTAACTTAGCTACAGAGGAGGGAGCTGTGGATTATGGAGATGCTCCTGTTTCAAAGCTGAAGACCCTCCATTTTCCTTGTTGGGATCTATCATGGCACTATTGAGAAGTCACAGTTTCATGTTCTTGTGACTCCAGCTTAAGACTCAGTGACCCGAAAGAGTAGGTTACACCCTTAACATCCTGATTGGAGAGAGTTTAATGTACAGCTTTTGTGATTGCTGAGGTTTTGGGGTTGTTTTTTATTCCTCAGCATCTGCTTTTGCTTGGAGAGGTTTTACTTTTTGAGGCAAAACTAGCAGAGAACCTGAGATCCCCCCTGGAAAGGCTGTTGTAGGTCAGAAAGAATTTTGGGACTGGAAGATGGTCCTGCCAGTTGCCTATAGAAATGGATCCCAAAGATGCTTATAGAAAGGAGAAGCTATTGATTGAATTCAAGTAAAGCCAAAAGACAAGTCAAGTTCAGCACCAGTAAGAGGTGCTACTTCTGCCAGTTTGCCCACTTCCAGTAGAACAAGATTTGGCCCAAGGAGATGGGGCTTGGAATGGGAATACTGCCAGAGGGATCCAGTATGGCTCTTCCTCCACTGCTGAGTGAGGAGTTCTGGCCTCCACTTGCTTTTTGAGGGACCCCTTCCTGTGTTAATTCCTTGGCCAACTCTTTGTCCGTGGCACTGAAGGACGGCCTCAGAAAAAGAATTAATAAAACATGTGAGAAAGAAAAGAGCTTTGAGTTCCAGCTTGTGCTGCCTTCATATTTGCATGGAAATCCATTCTGCAGGAAAGGAAGGGATTGGAGGGAGCCTGGGCTGCTGGGCAGGCTCAGTCCCAGCTGGGCTCCTGTCACCCCTGGAGACCCTTTGGTGCCAGAATTTGAAAGGTTTCCTCATCCACAGCCCCGACTGATCCTTTGCAGGGGCATCATCACCCAGGCAGTGGCTGAACAGCATCTGAAAGGGGAGGAGGGAAAGTGCCTGATCCACCCCAGTGCCCTTGGGGATAGTGAGCAGGCTGAGAAAAGGGAGTTAAACTCCTCTGTCTTGTACTGATACTGCAGGAACAAAGGAAAGGGAGAGCAGAGACTTTAGGGAGACACACACAAGTGTCCTGATCTTTGCAGCTGCAGGATAAAGATCAGAAACAGAATATGGTGAAGGACATTTTGCAACGACTTCCCCAGCAGTGGCTGCTCAGCTGTGGCACAGAGCATAACAACTGCCTCCACAGCACTGGTGCTCTCATTGCCAGCAGGGACAGACTTATTGATAAGGCACAGGCTTTACATCAAAAATAAACATTTCAGCACTATTTGTGTGTCTGGAAATATTTGGAGAGGTTCACATCAGGATTGCTTCTAACGTGGTTTGACCCTTTGAAAGTGAAATGTCATTGCTGGTGTTCAAGGTAACACTTCTGCTAAACACCTCAGGGCCCCAGCAGGTGAGTCCTGATACCAGAGGTGTCAGATTCTGTCAGACAGGTAAACAGACACGGGTGACTTGCCCCAGTGGTCTGCCTCACCCATCCTTTATCCTGTACCAGAAATGAAAAAGGGCACCTTCCCCTTTTTCCAGGTTAGTCACCTGTGCTTTGTGACAGATTTGGGATGGTGAGTGTGAGCTGGATGTGGAGGTGTGAGCTGGATGTGGGGGTGTCCAGCCCGTGCATAAACCTCACCTGACACTGCACTCAAAGGGATCCCAGACCAGTGTGTTTCCCTCTGGCTTCTGATCCACTTCCCAGTCTGGTTCAAGGACTTGCACGAAGCTTCTGCCTTGGCACTACAGAGAAAGATTCAGGCTGAAAATGAAACTTGGAATGGTGTCAAACAGAATTACAGACAGGAGGTACAGGGCCACCTGATCCCACTGAGGCCACACAAAGGATTATCCTGACAGCAAATGTTCTGCTGGGTCATCCAACCCGCTCTGAAGGAAACCAAGCCATGTGGCTTCTGCCACTTCCCTTTGCAAGGGCCTTTCTCAGCCAGATAACCTGCAAAGGGGAAGCATTTTGCTGTGCAGCCTCATTTCCCATTAACTCATCTCTGCAGTGTCCCCTGGGGGTGGGGATACCAAGGAATTAAGGGCACACTGCCAGAGAGCCAACCTGCTGCGGGTCCTTTTGAGGTCAGGGGCTGTAGACACAACTCCCAGCATCCTGCTGCTCCGGACACTTGCCTTTGTGACCTCCTCAAAGCATCTCTTTCCCCCTCTGCCAACAGCTGTCCAGATGTCCCTGTAAATCCAACCCGGAACTTCATTTGAGGAAAGGATCTCCTGGATCCAAAGCTTCCCTCTGCTCTTCCCCTTGCCATAAGTTGCCCCGAGATGGCATCCGACAGCCCCGAGTCGCTGATGACCCTGTGCACTGATTTCTGCCTTCGCAACCTGGAGGGGACCCTCTGCTACCTCCTGGACAACGAAACGCTCCGGCTCCATCCCGACATCTTCCTGCCCAGCGAGATCTGTGACAAACTGGTCAACGAGTACGTTTCAGGCCCCCTTTGGGGAAGCTTTTGCCTGGTTTGTGGAGCTGGGAGCTCGGAGAAAGGGGTGTACAGTTCTCCAAAAATGGGGGGGAAATGGGGAAGAATTCACAGGGCTGTGTTTTTTCCAACTGTGCATTAAACTTCAGAAGGAAGTGGTCCCAGGGTTATTGTACTGCTGTGTGTCACTCTAATTTCTGTGGAAGTCACCCTTTCCAAATTAGTCAGAGCTCAACAAGATCCTGTGAAAAGGGAAATCAAAGGGGTAAACCCAGAGTGAACCAGTCACTGTTTCTTCCAAGAGTGTCAGTAAGCAACAAAGGAGCTTTCCCATTTCCACCACTGAAGCTTTACAGCTCTCTCTCCAAACAGAAATAAGAGTGCAAAGTGCTAACAGATGTTAAATTTCAAGGCTGCTGCTCCCATAGCTTTACAAAGCAACCTGTTTCCAGGGATTTATATAATTTGGCTGTCGCAGTCTCTCTTGGCTGAACTTGTGCCCACAAGGTCTGGCAGAGAACTTTGGCCAGCTAATTTTCTGAAAAAAATGAAATGAAAAAAAAAAAAAATCAAATTACTAAGTTCAAACAGCTAGGGGAAAAAAAATTCCTGGAGTCTGTGCTTGCCAGAATCCAGTTTGCTCACAAACACACACAGCCTGTCACAAACCTTTGCCCGAGGTTTTCCTGAGGATTAGCTCTGTGCCAGGAGAGGTAGTGGGGCAGCTCCTTTACCCCAAAGGCTGATCTGGGTGACCAGAGGGGTCAGTGTCACATTCCCCTGTCACCAGTGCAGGTGCCAAAGCTGCAGCTCAGCCTCTGCCTTGCTGGTCTAACGCTCTTGCCCCACACAGGTACGTGGAGCTGGTGAAGACAGACAGCATCTTCGAGCCCCATGAAAGCTTCTTCACCCTCTTCTCAGACCCACGGAGCACCAGGCTGGCTCGGATCCACCTGCGGGAACAGATTGTGCAGGACCAGGACCTGGAGGCCATCAGGAAGCAGGTGCTGCTGCACTCACAGCTGCCACGTCACAGCATTGCTAGAATCCCACACACAGATTCCCAAGGCTCCATCCTTCGCTGCCCCAACTTTATTTGGGATAACAACAGCTTCTCCCTTCTCAGCTCCCAGAGCCACTGTAGGGAATGGGGTGGGGACACTGGTGATCTGTGGTCTCAGGACCAGTGAGAGGTGTGGAGCAAACGGGGTGGGCATTTCACCCGTGAAATGTCTCTAACCTTGCTCTCCCTTTCCCCAGGATCTCGTTGAGCTCTACCTGACTAACTGTGAGAAGCTGACAGCCAAGAGCCTGCAAACCTTGGTGAGCTTCAGCCACACACTGATCTCCCTGAGCCTCTTTGGCTGCTGCAATATCTTCTACGAGGAGGAGAACCCCGGGGGGTGTGAGGACGACTGCCTGGTGAACCCCACTCGCCAGGTGCTGGTCAAGGACTTCACCTTTGAGGGCTTCAGCCGCCTGCGCTTCCTCAACCTGGGCCGCCTCATCGAGGGCGTGAACGTGGAGACACTGCTGCGGCCTCTGGCCTCCCTGGCAGCTCTGGATCTCTCTGGGATCCAGCTGAATGACGTGGGATTCCTCACCCAGTGGAAGGACACTCTGGTTTCCTTAGTGCTTTACAACATGGACCTGTCAGAGGAGCACATCCAAGTGATCGCACAGCTTCGCAAGCTCAGGTCTGTTCTTCCTGGGTTATCCTTTTCCTGCTCGTCGGGAAAGGTCTTTTAGGATTGAGCTACTTGCCTGCTGACAGAGAGGCACCCACTGCTGGGTTCAGGGTATAAACCTTACTGTGAACAGGCTCACTCATTGACTCATTCTGCATACCTGACCTGTCTAAAGCCAGCCTTGTAAAAAGATGCCCCTTAGCAGAAAATTCCTCTTAGAAAAGCAAAAAATAACACACTCACACCTCCCAAAAACCCCCACACACCCAAAAAAAGAAGAAACCAAACACCAAACCAAAACCACCACCACCCACAGCAAACAAAACAGAAGAGGTGAATACCCAAGAGATGGTAAAAAAAAAAATTACTGCAGACATTTACATAAGCTAACATAGTGATACTGTGAAACTCAGTCCTCCAAACCATTCATCAAACGGGGATGTCCAAAGTTTAAGCCTGCCTCTGCTGTAAAGCTAGGAAAAGCTCCAAGCTCGGGCTGTCTGCTGGCTGTGCTCCCTGAAAGCCCACTGTGCATGGATGGGGTGACCAAGGGAACAGTGTCAACAACTGGGTGCTCTTGACCCAAGAGGGTTGACAGTGAAACAACTTCCTGAACCAGGACTGAGATAATTGCTGTTTAAACCTCACAGTGGTACTAGGAAAAGGATCCAGAACTTCCCAAGCCAGAGAAGGGCCTTGCTGTTCACAGGATTTTTTTTGCAATGGCTTTAGCATCCTCTCTGCTGACTGCAGACATGAGGGGGTACCATGTTAACATACACCCTGGAGTCTCAGGGAATAGCCTGGATAACATTTTCTAAATCCAGGTACTCCAAGTGACTCGCAATGAAACTTGGTCTGCACCAGGTAGAAAACAATTCTGTTGTGGGATGTTTGCTCCAGTCTTAGGCAGTTTAGAAAAGGAATCTTAGCAAGTGCTTGGCAGGAGCAGCCCCTGCCCTCTAAGGGACCCCACCTGGCTGGTCACTTTGTCCCACCACTCCCTCAGCAGCAGGATTTCCCCAAAGCATCAGCATTTAAATACCTGAAAGAAATCAGGATAGAGTAATAGCCTGAGGTGGAAAAATTAGTAGACTTGGGAAGCAGACAAGAACTTGTGTAACTTCATTTGTGAGATGGGGCTAGATATGTTTCTGGGGGTGCAGAGATCCTCTGGTGCATCTTAATCTCCAGGCAGAAACGCTCAGGTGGCTGCTGTGATGGAGCTTGGGAAAGGCAGTTCCTGAGCCTGGAGCAATTTCCTTTGTGATGTGTGGCCAGATGAGTCACTGTGCTCTGTTCCAAGTAGACCTCTACCAGATATCTGTGTGCTTTGGTTACACACAGGGCCAGCTGCTGCTGCCAGAGCCTACAGAACCACATTCCTGTATCTTGGGAATAATAATAAATAATAATCACACTTGGCTTGTCCTTTCCCTGTGCTAGAGAGGCAGAAGCCCCAGCTAATGCTTTGCAGGCTCTGAGATGCTCTCTGTCCCTTGCAGGCACTTGGATATCTCCCGAGACCATCTGTCCAGTTATTACAAGTTCAAGCTGACCCGGCGGGTTCTGAACCTGTTTGTGGAGAACCTGGTGAACCTCAGCTCACTGGACATCTCAGGGCACACCATGCTGGAGAACTGCACCATCCCCAGCATGGACGAGAAGATGGGCCAGACAAGGTAAGTTACTGAGGTCTGCTTGGATGGATAGATCAAAGATTAGTTAAGAACAGTTCCCTCTTTTAAGTTTCCAAATTCCGGAGGTCTAATACTGAAAAACAGGATACAACTTTTCCCAGTTTCCCCAACAGTAAAGACTGGTGTGAGAATCAGCTGCTATTGCTGTACGCAACACATGTAAGGACTTGTAAGAGCAATAAAGAAATCATCCCATCTGCCTGCCATACATATCTGAAGTATTTCAGTTCTTTTCCACGCACGTTCTCCCGGGGATCTCCTGCAGGATTATTTCTGAAAGGACTCCAAAGCTCTGTATGTGCTTCCTACACAAAACATTCCTACCCTCGCTGAAATCCAGGCTCTTCTGAGGCAGAACATTTATGCACTGAGTCAGTGTACTCATGGGAGGGCTGAGTGTTTTGGGAACTTGGAATCTAAAGGCCTGTTTTCGGATTTGACCTGGATACTGGGCAGATCAGCCTTTGCAAGTCTTGGCAGAGGCACACCTAGAGGTCTGGGTTTCCAGCTCAGCCAGGAACTCTGCCCTCCTATGAAGCACTCACTGAACAGAAGCAAACAAGGGGGACAGTGCTGGCTCCTTGTCACCAGAGCTGGTGGAAATGCACTGGCTCTTGGTCAGTAAGGAACGTGGCAGCAAAACCAGGGTTCCTGCAAGCTCACAGAAACAGATTGAGTCTATCAGATGATGTGCAGCCCAGCTTGCAAATACTTTGGATCACTGAAATCCACAGCCCTTTAAGAGGAAATGTTCACCCCAACCAGTGAATTTCCAGGATGAATTCTACCTGAGAAAGCTGCATTCTGTCTGCATGAATTCTTCTTACTGCTGGTTCTATTCAACACATTCACCCTTCACTCAGGATCACCTGGGATGAACATTTAGTGGTACATTTAGGAAGTTGGCTGGTATAAGATGAAGTGTAGCCACTATCTCTGTGGTTGTGAGGCAGTGTAGAGTGAATGAAGGGCTGACACCTGAAGAAACACGGTACCAACATGGGCAATCTCTGTTTTTTCCCCCCAGCATTGAGCCAGCAAAGAGCAGCATTGCTCCCTTCCGGGGCCTGAAACGACCACTCCAGTTCCTGGGCCTTTTTGAAACGTCGCTCTGCCGCCTGACACATATTCCAGCCTACAAGGTAATGAGGCTGCAGGAATGCTGGCAGTAGGAGCTTGGTAGAAGTTGAAAGAACATGACAAGTAGTGGCTGCCAGTAGAGTGGAGTTCTGTGGGTCTCAGTTGTGACAACTGAGCTCTGACATTTCAATACCTACTTGATAATGCAGGAAATCTGCCACAAAGCAAGACCCGTACCCAGCATGGTTTTTACAGGGGTTAAAATACATGCCCCTTAGAAAGGCATGGAAAAATCACCCTGCCTGAAGGGCCAGGGTGTCTGTGACTAAAGAAAAAGATTTAAGACTTCAGGAGCTTTGCTTGTGAGTTGCATTCTCCTGCTCCAAAGGTGCCCTTTCTCATCCCTCTGGGCTGAGAAATGACTCAACCTCTCCCTCATCCTGGTCTGAATCCTACCTACAGAGAGTGGTACCCTTTGGCCTCCCAGAGTTCCCTTCTCATGATGGTTTTCCTCCTTCATAATTTCCTCCCTGCTGTTGTCCCTCCGTGCCAGGTGAGTGGGGACAAGAACGAGGAGCAAGTCCTGAATGCCATCGAGGCTTACACGGAGCACCGGCCGGAGATCACGTCCCGGGCCATCAACCTGCTCTTCGACATCGCCCGCATCGAACGCTGCAGCCAGCTGCTGAGAGCCCTCCAGGTGAGCCTTTGCCTCGCCCTCACAAGGGAAACTTTGCAGTCCCAGTCCTTTTTTCACCCTGGGAAACCATTCTGGAGAAAGCTCCAGTAGCGTGGTGGAACTGGTTTGCCTTCATCTCATGAGCACGTTCCCCGCAATTCCTGGGCCACGTGGTCCTTGTGAGCTTCTAACTGGCCATTCTGAGACTTCACAGCAAGTCAGTGGCACTGAAGGTCGGTGTTGCTTCTCCACAGCTAGTGATCACAGCCCTCAAGTGCCACAAGGATGACAAAAACATCCAGGTGACGGGCAGTGCAGCACTGTTCTACCTGACCAACTCCGAGTACCGCACGGAGCAGAGCGTGAAGCTGCGGCGCCAGGTCATCCAGGTGGTGCTGAACGGCATGGAGTCCTACCAGGAGGTCACAGTAAGAGCATCCCAGGCTCCCTCAGATTCCACAGTCCTCCTTCCCTGTATCAGTTCTTTAACCTGGTGTCAGCATCTGGGTCTCCTCAGCCTCCAGGGTGTGAGCCAAGAGAAACTGTCACCATGATCTGCTCCTTGCCTTCACTCAGCAGTGGGATTGCATGCAGGGTGCTCCTTATCCACATGATATTATCCAGAAAAAGGAGGAGAAAGTATGATAGCAAGGCTCCTTTTTCTCCATGGATAGTGGTCAAAGGTGGTGTGTGATTCAGTGTTGACTGTGGTGTCAAACAGGTGCAGGCATTGGGAGTATCAAGTCAGTGGAAAGAAACATCTCAAATCTCTACTGGAAGCCAGCTGAGCTTGCAGGAAGCAAGGAACTAGCTTGGAAAGTGATGGGCCCTGGATAATCATGTGGCTCTGTGAGACTGGAGTGGCAGGGAGAAATAAGAGGGTACTGACAGAGCATGGCTAAAGCCCAGTGGTAGGTAGGAGGGTGGCAGAAATTTCAGTAGTCAGGCAAGATGGTTTCAGTACCAAGCAGGAAGGAAACACGAGGTGATGGGGCCTGTGTTTTTGTAGCCACCTGGCCCAGTGCTTGCTTCCTTTTGGCCCAGGTCCAGCGGAACTGCTGCCTGACCCTGTGTAACTTCAGCATTCCCGAGGAGCTGGAGTTCCAGTACCGCCGGGTCAACGAGCTGCTGCTGAACATCCTCAACCAGAGCCGGCAGGACGAGTCCATCCAGCGCATCGCTGTGCACCTCTGCAACGCCCTGGTCTGCCAGGTGGACAACGACCACAAAGAGGCCGTGGGCAAGATGGGGTTTGTCATGGTTGGTATGGTCCCACGGTGGCTGCTTACCCCTAACCCAGGCGAGCACAGTTCCCTTGCAGCCAAGCACACCCAGCTGTGATCCAGCCTGGCTGTGTCACAGGAGGGAACTGGTGTCCCAGCAGTGCTAACCCTTCCTGGAGCCTACCCTTTTACTTGCTTACCAGCACTGAGAGTCATGACCCCAGAGGCAGGCTGGGAGGGCAGGGAAGCCCTGTAACTTATACAGGTGATACCTCCTCACCACATCGTGTTATTTCCACAACTAGTACTGCCTTGTGACTTGCTTCAGTTTCTCCTTAAGTTTGCATCAGCTTCCCAACTCATGTCAACTCATACCCCTCACCTTTTCCAAGAGCAGCAGAGGTTGCTGCTTTGTTGCAGTTATGCCACATCCCAGACTTTGTCATACAGATCAAAGTTAACTGCAAACTCAACAGCTCCAGGACTGGCATAGTTCAGCTCTATGAATAATTGCAACTTTGAACATAACCCAGTCCCAGTGCTTTAGAGAGAAGGATACCAAGTAGGTTCTCTACAAAAGATCCAAACTGAATATGCCTGAAAATTGGCAGTAGCCAGCCCTGCAGTACCACAGCAGTTAAGTTTTAGCTCTGTCATTTTTAAACTGTTTCTCACTCTTCCCCTTCCTTTGTCCACAGACAATGCTAAAGTTGATTCAGAAGAAGTTGGCTGATAAAACGGTGAGTGTTTCCCCAAAACCCCATATACACAGACTATTTTCTCTTCAGTCTGACTGAGGCATGAAGATCAGCCCAGAGTGCCAGCTCAGCTTCTCTAACAAACACAAGACATCTCAGCTGATGCTGCAGAACTTCTTGTCCCAGGGTGAGGGCAGGGGAATGTGACAGAGAGGCAAAAATATTAAACAAAAAAACCCACTTGCTGACAAGTTGAAAGCAAATAACAAGGTTTTCTTACCTCTGGAGCCATCTGGGGTGATGCCAGAGAGGAAACAAGTGGTCGGTTTGCACCATGCTCCCACATGAGCATAGCTCTGATTCTTCCCATTTCTTTGACTCTGTAGTGTGATCAGGTGATGGAGTTCTCCTGGAGTGCCCTCTGGAACATCACTGATGAGACCCCAGATAACTGTGAGATGTTCCTGAACTACAGTGGCATGAAACTGTTCTTGGAGTGCTTGAAAGTAAGTGCGTCTGCATGTCTCTGGAGAGCTGCTGACGTGAGCAGTGGGGATACAGGTGCCTGGGCAGGGTCCCTGGCTCTGCTCCTCTCCAAGCTGTACTTCCTGCATTGCACAAACAGAAGCTGGTCTATGTTCTTCTTTCTCACATCCTTCCACCCAGCCAGTAGAACACAGGAACTTACACTCAACACATCTTCCTCTTTGCCCAGTTTTGCTCAGTTCCCCCAAGCAGAGCAGCAGAGAGCAGTGACCAGAGGGCCCTGGCCTCAATTCTCTCACCTCACACGTACCTTTAGCACTCGAGATCCCCTTTGGCTCCTCCTAAGGAGCCATTGCTGACTACCCAAAAGTATCAGCCTTTCCAGGTGCACTTTACAGCCTTGTTCTCAGCATCACCATAGCCCTGCCTGTGCATGACCCTGTCCTTTGCTCATCCAGGAATTCCCAGAGAAACAGGAGCTGCACCGCAACATGCTGGGCCTCCTGGGCAACGTGGCAGAGGTGAAGGAGCTCCGCCCTCAGCTCATGACCTCCCAGTTCATCAGTGTCTTCAGGTGAGTGCCTGGCTGATCAGCTGGGCTTGGAGCTCTGCTCCTCACTCACCTGGAGACTCCCAAACCTTTGCTGCCTCAGCACCTCTAAGTGATCTCTCCTCTCTTGGCAGCAACCTGCTGGAGAGCAAAGCCGATGGGATTGAGGTGTCCTATAATGCCTGTGGAGTGCTCTCCCATATCATGTTTGATGGTCCAGAGGCCTGGGGGATCTGTGAGCCCCACCGAGAGGAAGTTGTGAAGAGGATGTGGGCAGCCATCCAGAGCTGGGATATCAACTCCAGGAGAAATATCAATTACAGGTGAGGAGGGGAAAAGTTTGGCCCACTCACCCAGGAGCCAAGATTGTCACAGGAAGCCAATGCCAACAGAGAGAAAGGAAGAAATAGAGCCCAGCATGGTGGCTCTGATCAAAGGGAGGGAGTAACATCCTCTGGGATATTCTTTAGTGAGGGTTTTACATCTTCCTTTGAAATATGTTACACATGCTGCTGAAATTAGACACCTTACCTGGAAATTCCTATGGGAGAAGTTTGGGAGCCCAGTAGAATTTCTCCTGCATGTTTCTGGTGAAATTGAGTAGCTCTGGATCTGTCTGGGACTGCCTAAGCATTTTGCTCTGGGACTGCTGTCGTTTGCAGCTCCTTAGGTCTGTTTGCTTCCCAAAAGTTGTGGTGCTGTAGCTTTCACTCTTCTGGGGGGGGGATATTTACACACAGTTCCCAGAAATCCCTTCCCAGGTTAATAAAACTGCTAGGATCCTCCAAAACCCTTCCTGTAAGAGGGTATCTGATACTCAGTATTCCCTGAGTGCTTGGCAGGGATCCAGAACTGGCATTCCAGTGGCTGTTCCACATCACTGTTGTCAGAACAAACACAGCAACCCTTGCACATGTGCAGCCAGCTTTGCCTGGGTGTAGTCTGGCTTTGTCCCCTCTACAGGCTGCTGGGATTCAGCTGTCTTGAGGAAATGGAGGATGCAAATAAGTTCTTGGGCTTAGTGTGGGGCCTGTAATCCTGTCACCACTGCCCTGGGACACAGACTTAGCCTTGGTGCCAGAACCTCTGGTGTGCCAGTGGGTTAAGTGCTGTGGTATCTGGGAGCAGAGTTGGCATTGCTGTGAGTGGCAAAGGTGCTGAAAGAAGCTGCTCTTGGATTTTTAACAGCTTCTGTGATGTTTCTGTGCAGGTCATTTGAACCAATCCTTCGACTTCTTCCACAAGGGATCTCCCCTGTCAGCCAGCACTGGGCCACCTGGGCACTCTATAACCTGGTCTCTGTGTACCGTAAGTTCCCTTTTGGAAATCACATCCCTGCACTGTAGAACTTGAGGGGGTGGCCCTGAGGCTGTCAGCAGAAAAAGTCTTCCCAGTTAAGATGTGTAGGTAGAGAAAACCTTCTTTGAATGATGCAGGAGTGTCCAGACAGCACTGCCAAACAGAGAGACTTGATGTGTAGGAAATTCCTTCCCTGTTTTGGTCCTTCTCCTTCCCCTCCTGCCTCTCTTTGTACCCGTCTTGTGAGGGTTCACAGGGACCTGTTCATTTCTTTCTCTGCAGCTGACAAGTACTGCCCACTGCTGACCAAAGAAGGTGGGATCCCCCTCCTGAAGGACATGATTAAAATGGCCTCAGCACGGCAAGAGACCAAGGAAATGGCCCGGTAGGACACCAGAGCACTGTCACAAACATGCAGTTTAGCTTTACTTTTCATTCTTCCACATCAAGTGAGGCTGCCAAAGCAAGGCCTGGACTGATGTGCACAAGGGGTGTGAAGTGAACACAGGGAAAAGAGGATTAAAACAGAAGACTAGAGGTGTTTATAGATGGGCAATACACACAGATCATTGCCAGGCAAATGGGTTATAGAACTGCCCTGCTGACCAAGGCAGCCACATGGCTAATTGCAGCTCCTAGGCCAGTAGTCTCCAGTCATCACTTGGTGGGCTCCCTGTTTCCAGAGCCATATTGGGCTGTCAAACTACTGACTGCGCAGTTAAAATGAGAGCATTTTTCAAAAAGTAGAGAGAGTCCATCACCTTTGTGAGCTTCCCCAGTTGTGTGGCCTTCTTTTGGAGCCATCCTTTCAGGGTTTTAAAAGCCAGCTGCAGTCCCTGGTGGTTGGCAAAGTGAGAGCTGTAATTTCATACCTGCAGGATGAACACAAAAGAGATACAGATGGGCTGGGAATACGTACCTGGGGGTGGGCAGCAGGTGGTCCCACAGCTGAAGGGTCTCTCAGTGCTGCAGAAGACAATCACAGTTACAGGGTGTGGGGGTGGCACAGGTGACAGCACAGTGAATGACAGACATGTGTGTGTTTCCTGCTGTGATTCCAAGGGATCTGAGGAGCTGGATATGGGGGAGGTGAATCTGGATGTGGATATGCATTATCATGACTTGACATTCCAAACTGGGAGCTCTCAGCTGCTTTTGTGGAGCTCACTGGTTTTAACAGGAATAAGATAGGGTTACATAGAGATCAACTGTTCTTACCTTATTGTCCCACAGCTGGGGTGAAAGAAGCTTTAAACTAAACCCTCTCTCCTTGTCCTTGTTTTATCCGTAGGAAAGTTATAGAGCACTGCAGTAACTTTAAGGAGGAGAACATGGACACTTCCAGATAGAGGCACTCACCCACTGCCTCTTGCCAGCACTGTATCCAGCTTCTCTCTAACTCACTGTACATAGGGAGGACTCTTTCTTACCAACTCGCCCGTTGGAAGGAAACTTTATGTGTGTGTGTGAGACCCTCAGTAGATGAAGGTGAACAGAGGAGGGGGGAGGGACTTTTTGCACAACAAAATGCTTTCCTTAACTTAGTGGACTTTTTTTTGTTATGAAGTTTCAGGTTGAAGTTCCGTGTGTATGATTTCTGTATAAAAAGAAAACAAAAAACAAAGACAACTACATTATGTATCTTTTAACCTTTTTATTTTAGACCACACAGGGAGCCTCAAATGACCTTGAGCTTGAAGACCTAGTTGTGTGATCACTAGTGTGACATGTTTATTTCCCACTTTTTAGAAAATCCCCTTTTGCTGTACTGCATGAGGTCCTGTAATGTCTGCAAGAACACCAGTCCTGAATCAGCAGTGGCTGCTCAGTGGGGCTGCAGGCAGGGATGAGTTATTTGGTCAGAGAGGTTGGGGGACACAACACCAGAGAAACAGACCAAAAGAACTCCATTTATAAATGGAGGGAAGAAAGATCTTTCAAGTTAATTCACTCCCTTAAGGGCTTTTTGTAGAAGACTCCCATTAATGGAAGCATTGCTAACTGTGTGTGGGTCATTCAGAAGTAAGACATTCCCAGTGAAATCAAGAGGTCTGTTTTGTCCCCACTGGCAGTACAGTAGGATCTGCCAGCCCACCCAGCCCCATAAGGTCAGGGATGACCAGTAAAACTAGTTCCACATTCTTGGCTACACAGAGCTTTTCTCTCAAAGGGAGCCTGTGCAAGAAGGCACAACGTTTGTTCACAAAGGGCTACACATCTTCATTCCAGACCTTCACCACCTTTTTAGTTGTGTTTGTTTTGTGGGGAAGGGCTACAAAGCCAAACAGAGTATTTCTCTCTGCATAACAAACTCTCCCAGGCCCTGGCCCAGAGCAGCTTGTACCCCTCGTGCTGCTCTGCTCTTCCTCAATCCTCATCAGCAAGAGCTGTGCCCAGTGGCACAGGAATCTCTTTACAGGACTCTCACTGCAGCACAACTGCTGGAATTGGAGGGGCTGAAATCCTCTCCTGCGAGTGGGGAGTTTCCAGGCACCCTCTGGAGGGCCATCCCATGAAATAGCACTTCTTGTTCCCCCTGTTTTTGGAAGCAGAAGGCTCTATTCCTGCCTGACTCCCAGTAGCACTTTCCAGTGCAGCCCCACTCCCACGAGCAGTTTGTGTGGTGCAGGTGAGAGGAGAGTCCCCCTGAGCTGGTCCCCACCTGGAACACTCCAGACCTGTCAGGGCTCCAGGTGCTGAAGGCCAAGGTTCCCACAGCCAGACACTCAACAGCACAGTGTGCATTCCATGCTCAGAGCCCACTGCTCCCCACAGCTCTTCGACAATTCACAGATCTTCCCTCAGAAGGGATTTAGAAACCATTTTATGCCTGATAGCAAAGAGGAGCCCCTGGCCAAGCGAGGTGGGACATTTCAGGCCTCTGAGCACAGTAACTCGCTGCTCTCCCCCCCCGGACACGTTGGTGGGATTTGACTCGCTGCTATGAGGTTCTGCTAATGCTCAGAGTTCATGTTGTCCTTGTGAGCATGATCCACAAACTGACACTTTAACTGACACAACACAGCTGCCTGGACAGGTTTACTTTTTCTGCCAATATGGTGTTATTCAATGTCCATTTTTTTTTTTTTTCCTTCTTTTTAACCATACGTCATTTGTTTTGGTATTGTGAGATCTGTACTTTTTTTCTTTTAAGTATTTTTCAAACTTATATATATTTTTGTGTCACTTTTGAATTGTTTTCATAAGATTTGCAAAACTTGACAAATTACACTTTTTTGCAGTCGTTTAAAATGTATTTTTCTCTCTCTTATTCCTGTTCCCCAAGAACTCGTGTCTCTAAAGCTTTGAGATGGGGAAGCTTATTGCAAGATCTGTTTTCTGTGTAACATTTGCTGATCTTCCCTCTAGATGCAAAACTAAGAGGGGCTGCAAATACTGCCAGCCAGCCTCGGTGTGTTAGGAGAGTCAGGTTTTGCTCTTTGATTCTGTTTAGTTCTGCTGTCCTGAAGTTGTTTCATGTGACAGTGCCACCCACCAGGTTTGCTTCCTTCCCAATGCCCATGGAGTGAAAGCTCCTGCCACTAAAATCTTGAATCACCTGACAAAAAGCACGCAAGATTCTGGCTGTGTTGGCAGGGTGGGAGTGGAGCAGAAGGGGACACATCACAGGTGGAGAAACCCTTGTCCCCAGAATGCTGCTGTCACCCTGAGGAGCCAGTGGAGCTCACGACTCCCATCCCAGCTGGAGCAAAGCTCAGCCTTGTGTTGCAATCCAAGCCAAGCAGTCAGGCTTTTCTCAGGCACAGCTATGTCAAGGCTAAGGAACAACCAACGACTTGGTTCCATCTGCCTCAAGACCTCAAAGGTTTGGGTTTTCCAAACCAGTGCCCCCACAAGTTCAGCTGTTACTGGAGTCTCACCTGCTGCACCAATGCTTTTGTTTCCCACTGTAAACCTCTGCCCTCACTGCTCAGAGACCCTCAGCAAGCTGTACCTGAGCCTGGACAGGATAAAAAGATTTCAAATTCCCAGCAACAAGGAGATTAATGGAGTCAGGCCAGGCTGCCAGAAAAGCTCAGCTTGCTGAAATCTGTCACTGATCCCAGGGGAAGGGGGAACAACTGTAAGACTTTGAGTGAGGCCACCAGCAAGATAAATCCCTGAGACAGCATGTTAAAAGAAATACCATCCCTGTCAGAATAACATGAGCTTTGCCTACAAACCTCCATGTCTTCAAGCCAACAGATGTTGTGAGCTGGAAAATAACATTTCAGTAAGGAGCAAGAGAGAGAAAGGTATCCTCTGAAAACCTGAGCACAATCCAGGAATTCCTGTAATTGGAAGCCTGAAAGTAGTTTGTACCTCAGTTTCCCCAAGTGAAACAACAGGCGTGGTGCACGTGCTGTGACCTGAAAGCACTTTTTGGAGACAGAGGTAATTGCTGCCATAGATGCAGAGCTGAGCACAGAGCAGGAGAGTTGCCTGCAGACATTGTATCTGCAAGGAGGGGAGAGCAAGGTGGCTGATTTTTTTTTGAAGGTCTAATGTAAAAGAGGAAGTCAGATACCCTGAAATGCTTGCCTGGTCCAGGGGAGCTTTTCAGGCCTTCCAGCCTTGCTGGACCAAAGGAATGAACCAGGAGACTTTAACTCCACACAGAATTACAGACCTAATCACCAACCCTGGTCAGAAATCCAGAAGAGGGGTCTATCTGTCAAGTGCAAATCCAGCTGGAGAGAAGTTCATGGTGTGTAAAGATACACCACAGGGGCTCCTTGTGCTCAGTAGCTGTTGGCCCACTCAGACTCTTTGTGTTTCCACTGCTACATTTCCTTTAATATTGCAAAGCTTGGCAAGCAGAGCATGAACACAACTCAGTAGCTCCCTGCAGAGACAGTGCCAACAAAAGATCCCTCTGCCTGGACTGTGTGTAGTTTCCTCCCTGGTTGGAGGCTGCCCTGTCCCTCAGTGGCCCCTGGCTCAGCAGTGCCAGCTATCTCTGTTCTCTGGAACAGATCAGAGAGCAAATTGCTGGGCAACTTCCCACAAGTGCTTCCATTTTACAAGATCTGTGGGAGGAATTGCTTATAAGGATTGGCATCTCCTTGAATGATGCTTAACACCCAACAGCACCAGACTTTCTCATCTAGACCAAGCCAGGAAAGTTTAGCACTGATATTTGTGGCAATCAGAACACTGCAGATAATTCATCTGCACCTTCCTACTGAAATGATTCTCTTCAGCACTGAATCCTACCCAGCTCATCACCTTGGCTGGGCTTCTGCTGCTGTCACTGTGGTCTCTGCACAGGATGAGTGGGAAGAAAAGTCTTGGAGCTGTGAGCTGAGTCCCTCTCATCACCTGAAGAATGCAATTAATGACCAGTAGGACAAGAGCTCCAGGGGCACTGCAGTCAGGCACTATCCACAGAAAAGACATTTCCTTGAGGCTGTTTAGGGAGGACCCTGCCACAGCTCAGGTGTCAGAGGGCAGCTTGTGCTGGAAAAAGAGAATTAAAAGTAGGGAAACAGCTGGTCTCCACGACAACCATGTGTATGAAGCACAGAGGGCAATAGTCATCAGGAGTGGATGAAAAAGAACATGGGGGCTGGAGAAGACAGCACTTCAATCAGAATTGAGGGAGATTTCCTGCTGAACTGAAACACTTCTGCTTTAGCAGACTATGTTTTGATTTCATACACTTGTCACCGATTCTCTCTCTGTAACTCTTTTCTTGTTTTTAAAGTTTTTAAGCTAACCAAATATGTATTTCCTTGTTTTGCTGAAAGAAAATACCCTCAGTTATATCAAGTGTCTGCTTTTACTCTGTCCATGGACCTGCCTGATATTGGGGCCTGGTTCAAATGTTTGTACACGGTGAAACCCAGCAAAAAATCAAAATGCACAACTGCTGCTTCCTTACAATTCTGAACGAATTAACTTTTCTGTTGTATCCATTGGATACCTGCTGTGTATTAAACTTAGTGCTCAACAGTGTCTTCTGCCTTTGGTCTGTGACTGTTGTTTATTTAGGTCCATTACTGGGCCATTTGCTGTCAAATACTTCATTACAAATCAAAGGAACTGCCTTGTGTTGATGATGCAGTTCAGTGGCTTTGCCTTTCATCACTCCAAGGGATACAATAGTGTTTGTCATCAGAAAAGAGATGTGGAGGAAGAGAGCATTGTTAGGAAACGATGTGAGAGGAGAATAAAAAAACCAGGACAATATTTGAGTGTACAGATTGCTCTGAACTCTCTAAGGGATCTGCAGCTCACACTGCACAGCCCAGGCTTTGTAAGTGGGCAGAGGCTGAGCACTTAAGAAAAGCCTCTGACTTAACCCAGTCAATCTGCCTTAAGCCCAGCGTGACTTTTATCTTAAGACCCTGGTCCTGCAAGGGCTAAACTGCCAGTTAATTCAGTGGTCACTGTGGAGTCTCTGAAGAATCAGACTCGGGGTGAACGGAATGGCAGGAGGAATCATGTGAAACTTGAGCTGCCTCTGAAGATGTGCCACGTTGTAAGAGTATAGAGAGACCCCTTAGGCTTCCAGCAGCATGGAATTCCTTGCTGGAATGCCATAGGAACCCAGATTCTCCACTCAGAAACCTGCTAGTGGAGACTTTCTGGAACTGAGCCTACTTTCAACCATTCATTGAGGCTGAAACCCTTGAGACAGAGATAAGCTCTGATCTCTGCATGACAGGTTTCAAAGCTGAAGGAGGAGATAAAAAGGGTAACATGCACCAAAGTATTTTAATCACAAAGAGTGAGAATACACTCCTTAGGACAGATTATTCTAGAACATCAAAATGTTTCTACTTTCAAGTGGATAATGTTACTACTCAAATTGCCTTCATTAAGCATGAAAATTTACACCTCTCTGCAAAGAAGGAAAGACACTACCCACCTTTTTTCCAAGCACCAGTACAGTCTGTGAAGTGTCTGAGGGAGGATTCCTGTAGGTTTTGCATTTACCTAGAATTAAGAAAAAAGAAAGCAAAAGGGTTTGAATCATTGTTGGAAATTTAGCCTACAATTTTTATTAACATTTCAACCCAGCTGTCTCAGGTAAACTATTTAAGTGACCCACACAGCCAGGTGCTTTCCTGGAATCAGCAGGTGGCCACTGACTCACCTAAAGAGACCAAAATACCAAATAGTGGGCAAATAATACTGAGGAATCAGTTACTTTTCAGGTGCTGGAGGGTAAATTCGCAAAGGATATTATCTTTGTTTCCAAATATTTACTGGAAAGGAAGGTAAAAAGCAGAAGATACATCTACATTAAAACTGAAAAGAGTTTAAAGAGGAACTTGTACAGGCCTGTGATGAGATTCATCTGCCCTAAATAGACAGACAGTCAAAGTGTAAGTATGTACACCTAAGGTATAGTTACCTTGGCTTTTTGTATTGTTAGCAAGAGCCAAAAACACATCTAGACTGCAGTGTAACTGCTTTCAGATGCCTGTTTCACCTGAGAAGGGCCATTCTCTGCACACACTTGCTCAGCCAGGAGCCTCTTCGGTGCAGACGCTCCCAGCCAGATCAAATCCCTCCTCGAATTACCTCGGGCATTCTCCAGGCTCCCTTTAGTTCATGTGCAAGTTCATCCAGCCAGGCACAGCCTCTGCATCTCTGCCTGGGTTATGAAAATTAACACATGGAGTGACCACATTGGCACAACTGGATTTAATGCAGGAGCCACCTCGAGCAGCCTTTGAACAGCCCCGCAGCCTGAGCCATCCCTGCCAGACGCTCCCACCGCCCTATGCACACCCCGCAGTGCCCGCCCCGGGGTGTCGGAGGTGCCGAGCACTCTGCCCAGCCCTGCCCTCCCCACACCCGGGCCGGGAGGACAGGCAGGGGCTCAGGGCAAACACCGAATCGCAGCGCTGTCAGAGCTGGAAGGGACCTGCGGAGACCACCTCGGGGAAACGCCGCGGGCACACGGGCAGGGAGGGGCCGGGCCGGGGGCTGCAAAGCCACGAGCAGGGAACTGGAACCCGCGGGGGCAGCGAAGGGCAGCGACCCACGTGGGCAGGGAAGCACAGTGACCCACGTGGGCAGCGAAGGGCACTGACCGCTGTCCCCGCGGCGCCCCCGCCCGCAGGGCCGGGCCGGGCCGCCCTGGCCCCGCCTCGGGGCGCTGCCCCTGCCCGGCCCTGCCCCTTCCCTGTCCCTGTCCCTGCCCCTTCCCCTGTCCCTGGCGGAGGCTCCATGGGCCCTGGCCGGCGCTGGGTGCGGGCGGCTCACACGGCGCTCAGCGCGGCGCTGGCGCTCGGGCTGCTCCTGCACCGCACGGGTGAGGCGGGGCCGGGCCGGGTCTGGGGAGCCCCTTCTCGGGCTCTGCCCGGGATCCCTTTGCTAGGGGCGGAGAGGAACCCCCCGGGGTGCTGCCGTGTCTCATCTGGTGCTCGGTACCTTTCAGAGCTGCGCGAGCAGGAGGAGCGCGGGGAGCTGCTGCGGCCGCTGCTCTTCGCCCTGCTGGTGCTGTGCTCCGTCCTGCTGTACTTCAGGGTGTCTCTCATGGACCCGGGCTTCGTTAGGCCTGAAGAGGAAGAGAAGGTAAATCCCGTCATAAATGAACAAGATGGTGAGGCTGTAAAGTCCGTATTGTTGTCTTCTCTTTCCACTCTGCTGGGTAAGAACAGTGGGAAACAGTTCCTGTTGTGCTCACGCAAAGGAAACATGCACAGAGCACTGGAGATGAGAGCAGACTGTCTTACATTCATACTCTTTAAGAACAACAGTGGGGTTCACAGGCTTTAAATGTGCCTCTCACTGACTCTGTGATTGTGCCATTTAACCCAAGTCCTCTCTTACAGCAGAGGCTGCAGTGCCCTACGGAATGTATACATGACCTATTTTATTCTAACCACTGCTAAGTGGTACAAGTGCACAAAAAACTAAATGGAAGGGCAGGCTTGGCTGCTCTCTGCAGCCCTGTTTATTGAACTGTTTATGGATTTGTTGCTCTCTGAGGACATGTACACAAACAAGTTACAGTGAGGTAAATGGAGATGCCGAGTTTCAGTAATGGATAGTCTGCCCGAGGTTCTCTGCCTTCCACACTGTGCAGGACAAAAGCATTACCCATCTTAGTCATCCATCATTAATGTCAGTGCTGGCTGGGTATGAACAAACAGCACTGCTTATACTGAAAAGGCACTGCTGTGTTTGCAAGTGAAGTCTTGTTTTTGTCCCAAAGTGTATCTTGTGCAGTTATTTCTACCTCTGTTCAAACATGCTTTGGCTGGTTACAGGACCCCCTTCTCTCTCGTTGTACCACAACTGTGCAGCTTCTCTAGGAATTCCAAGGAATTACGTTGCTTAACTTTCCTAATGATAGAGATAGCCAGCACTGTGCAACTGTTAAATAGGAAGATGCAGCGGGGACAGCTCAGTCATGCTGAGAGCACCACACAAACCCTCCTGTGTCTCTTTTTTGCAGGCAGGGGAGGCTGAAGGACAAAGCCTGGGGATCCCCCAGGCTCCGGGCACCGTGACGCTGCGGCGCTGTGGGTACTGCCTGGTGAAGGTGGGCATCCAGAACAGCATGGCAGGAGTCACTTGAAAGCTTGTGTTCCTCTTCAGCTGCTGTTGCTGCTGCTTATCTGCTCCTTCACTTGCTGCTCAGAGCAGGCCAGGCCAGGCAGGATGTGTAGCTACACACATAGTAGTGATGGACACAGGCACAAAGGCCAGTTTTCCAAGGCTGAAACAAGTCCCTGCTGGCTTGTAGAAAAAAAAGATCTTTTGCCATGGAAAAATTGTACTCTACATTCTTACTGCCATATCAACCGGTGTCAAGGTTATTTTTAACATACTTTGATAGGCAGACAGTTGAATGTGTCATGTGTAACTGTTCATCACTGAGAGCTTGTTTGGAGGCCTTAAAAGAACATTGGCCTGAATGGTAAAAGACAGCATGAAGGAGAAATTAGAGCAATTTAATTAGCTCTTAAAACAGTTTGCCTAAAGCCTAGAGAGGCCTGTTTTCAGAGTGATCCTTATCAGTTTAATAAAATTAAGCATTATCCCAGCTTCCATAAATTCCTGAAGAATATCTACCAGGAGAAGTGAGCCTATTGCAAGAGGCAAAGCTGGCAAAGCATTTTTATGCTTCAGGGGGCAAATCCTGGCAGGCACTACTTTTCTCAGCCACATCTTTCATCTTTGCTGTTCCTGGTACTTGAGCTGCTTTCCTGTTCAAGTGACTTGTACTCACACAGAAGCATTCATACTTCCCTCCTCTGTCCATCCCTGAAAAACACCCCGTCCCTGCCTATTTTGTTCAGTAACAGTCGTCCTGGTTTTTCACCTCAATACTGGGCTCACACTTGCCTGAATAGACTCACTGGCTCTCTCCCTCTGTGGCACACTGGGCTTCCCATAAATTTGTAGTTATTGAAGAAAATGTACAGATAGAAGCAATGTGGAGAGTTGCTTAATTTAAATCCCACCCATCCGGGTCTGTACCAGGGGAATGACAATCCCCCTGAGCTGTCTGAGCAATGCTGATGTGCTGCTGTCTCACTATGGAGGGCTTTGGGGACAGTACTGCTGTGGAGACAGACAGATTTGCACCACGTTCTCTTCTGTCCTAGGGGGTGGGGCAGCACTGGGCTATTGCCAGTGGTTTTTTTTCATTCTGTGATTGTTTGTTTCTGTTCTGCAGCAGCCCATGCGGGCCAGGCACTGCCAGCTGTGCCGGCACTGCGTGCGGCGCTACGACCATCACTGCCCCTGGATTGAGAACTGTGTGGGGGAAAGGAACCACCCCCTCTTCATGGCCTACCTCAGTGTGCAGCTTGTGGTGCTGCTGTGGGGAGGCCATGTCGCTTGGTAAGGCCTGGAAGTGGCATTTGGACCTCTGGGGTGGCTGAAGGTTGTGGTGCTCCGTGAAGCCCACGGAAGGGTTGGTGTAGAACGTGGGACTGGCTTTGGACCTTCACTTCTTTTGCATCCTGGAGCCCCATAATCTTGAGCAGAATCTGTTCATTTTGCTTCAGTTGCTGATCTTTGTTTACAAATCCAAGTGCTGGAAACTCCAGCAGGGTTCCAGCTGTTCAGGAGAGGAGTTAACCCAAGGCAGTTGTCTTGCAGCTGTCAGGGGAACCAGCATCTTCTAAATTTCTTAGATTCCAATCCCTGTGGTTGCAGTCTCTCAGGATTTTATAGTATATTAACTCTCTGTAGTAAAGGATTATCAGCAGCTCACTAGTTATGAATAAAACTTAAATGTGCCATTAGCTTTATGGAACTGGTTCTTCTTCCTTAACCTCAGATTTATTTCTCTTTGAATCGACAGGTCAGGCCTCTACTTTGAACAGTCCTGGGAATGGCTGCAGCACAACATTTTCCTCCTCCTGTCCTTCCTCCTGATAGTCATATTCACCACTGTGGTCCTGCTGCTGCTTGTCTCCCACCTGTACCTGATCTCATGCAACACCACGACGTGGGAGTTCATGTCCCACCACCGCATCTCCTACCTGCGCCACTCCGAGCTGGAGAACCCCTTTGACCAGGGGATAATCCTCAACCTCTGGAGGTTCTTCTGTTCACGCCACCTCACAGCGTGGGAGCAGATCTATTCTCACAGGAACAGCGAGCCTGTGTAGTCCCAGGAGTGCCTACACCTGCAGGTTGCTGGGTAGAGCTTTGCTCATGCAATTGCTGCTGCTTCCTTGCACTGAACTTTAATACATCATGGACTGTGCAACCTGCTCAGCCTGCAAAGTACATTTCAGGGTTATTTTTTATACACAAATAACACTGTTAAAGGTGAGGCACTGGTTCTGGGAAGGCCAAGGGCAGCAGAGCTGATTTCTGGTCTAAGCAAAGGTATCTCTCTAAATTTACTTCCTCTTGTTAACTGCATCCCCAGCTGAAGAATTCTTCCCTAAGACCTCCCTCTCCTTTTGCTGCTAGGGAAGAGCAGCAATTACAGACAAAACCAGCCAGGATCAATATAATTCCTGTGGCCTTTCTCCAGCCTAGTTCTGACTGTGAGAACTGCAGTGCCTTTTGTCAGTAGCGCTGGGCATGTAACAGAAATACTTGAGTAAATATTTAGACAGTCAAAAGCAAATTTCATTTTGTCCACATGCCTCAACTTAATGCTTTCCACAAATCTTTGCGGCTTAATACTGTTAATGTGCATGAGAAACAGCTGTAAAACACCCAACTCAGCTTATGAGATAATTAGCCTGTACTTTGTAATGCCCTGAGCAGCTCCTTCCCAGCTTTTTACACTAACGATACTGTTAACAATTCACAGGCTATTTTGGATCAGGTCAGCCAAGAATGATACCATCCACTTTTCTTTGGACAGAAAAGTAACCCTTGGCTACTGGTTTATTGGTAAAATTACTACTACCTCAGCTTTCTAGTGAGATTGTAATAAAAGAATGCAGTTTCAGTGCAAGAGGAAAGCTGACAGGTCCTGCTTGATTCACTGAGATGAAGGATGCTGACAGCTTCCAGGACAGCAGCAAGTGGGCTTGTTTGCCATTGAAATAACAGGTCATACTTCAAGTTTCCATGGGCAACTAAAAGGAAGTTTGGGATGGCCAATTCTAGCTTTAAAAATGGAAAAGGCTGGGGTGTGAATTTTAGTCCTGACCCTTTTCTGTTAAAATAAAAAAACAAAAACCACCACAACAAAACGTTAGTTAAAGTTATTTTGTGCCTTAATTGCCTTGGCTCAGGTATTGACACCAGCTTGGGCACATCTGGCAAGCCAGTAGGATTCACTCAGGGTTTATAGCTGATGAACACTCATGAGAGGACACTGTGGTCACTAACACAGCATGACAGTCCAAAAGCAGTTTAAAAACAGCAGAAGATCCTTATTTTGACCAACTCCAGAGTTTGTAATTTGTGCCCAATCAGGTTTGTTCAGGGTAGAAACTCTATCAGAGAGATATAAAAATGCTAAGGGCTGTTTTTGTGACTCTGCAATATCATCCAGAATGGATTCTGTAGTTTGTTTGTGCCACTGTGGTGCCTACAAAAGTCTGAATCATCTTTTCTGGTTCTTCAGGTGTCAGTCAAGTAGAAATCTGTCAGCAAGTACTACAGCTCAAAATACCATTTAGCTCTGTTTGGTAATTCCTTTTAAAAAGCACTGGGATGGTAATTCACCTTTTTTACTATAAACTATAAAATAAAATATTAGATATGCATTTTTTAATTCTTTATGCCTCTCTCTTTGAACCCAAGTTCTAGGTTTCACCTCTGCTAACAATCCACTGTGCTACTTCCCACTTTATGGTGGCGTTGACCTTAAGAAAAGCCACAAAACACACCACAGGGACCAGGAGCCAACAGTTACCACTCAAACAACAGTGAGGAAAACGTGTATCCTGCTCCAAAGGGGCCAGTGCCCTGCCAGGGAATTTTCAGAAGCAGTTATACTTGGCTCTGAAAATAGGAAGTCCAGGTTCAGTGTGAAATATCTCTGTTTTGCACAAACACAGCTCTTACCTGGTTGGATTCTGAAGCACTTGGACCAGTCCTGGTTTAACAGGGCCAATTCCCTAGCTCCTTATGTCCAGATGAGCACAGCTGCCTTAGTCCCTCTCCTGTCTACATCTGGTAAAGACAAACTGAAAGAGCAATGACTGTGTGTCCCTGTTTGCATCAGTGTGATGCTTCATCTCTAGAGACCCTTCCCTTTTTGCCCAGCAAGGCAACATTATGAATTTAAGAGATGAAAATGTATCTTATCAAGTATAATTACAAGATATACTACCAGACAAATGAAATTATCTTTTAACTTGCTGGTTTCCCAATATTAACACTGTCATTACTTAGCTGTCCCCCAGAAAAGATCCAGGATATACACATGGATAAAATCTGTGGAGAGATAACCTGACTGCAGACATTGGTATGTGCCAGCTGATGACACCATGCAATATGTACACAGACAACCTGAGTGAGAAGGAAGAGAGAAAATATTACTATTAACATTTACAGAGCAAAATAAAATCCTGCCTGTTGAGCAGAGTGTGGTTAGCCCTGATCTAAAACATTCAGCTAACACAAAGGAGATAAAAAGCTGAACAATTATAAGGAAAGGTATCTTTATTTTCAAAAAAGGAAAAACGTGCAAAGCTGTGGGGTTTTATATCATTAAAAACAATAGCTAAAATTTGGCACCCTTAAAGAAGTAGAAAAAGAGTAATTCTCCTTCACATAAATCACTTGGATCATTATCAAACATCATTATCCTGGTTGTGTTAAAATCCATTCCTGGCATACACATTTATGAGTGGGAAATGGCATAAAAGCATTACCAGGAGGAAATGCTGCATCTCTTCTCTAGAAAATAGGTGAGAACGGCCATTCCCCTGCTACTCTACAACTTTAAAAGGCCACACTACTTACTTAGGCTTTTTGCAAAAAGTAACCTGGGTTGCAGAGATGATTTGATTTCATCAAGTCCAGCTTAAATTCCCAATTTCCATCTATATTCAGTGACAGCAGATGATACATCCAGTGAAACATTAATTATTCCTTAATTGACATCCAGTATCCCTCCAACAACTGAGGCTGGAAAACCCACAGCAGGTTAACTCAGCTTGCAGGGCAGCTCCTCCTGGGGCCGTCAGCACTACCTGTTCTATGGATCCTGCTGACTTTTCCAGTGCCCATGCCAAGTCCTCTCTGTGCTCTCTCAAGGTGGTAACAGTCTCTTCATGTTTTGTACAGCCCAGGAATCACACATCTAAAAGGTGTCTAGAAACAAAGTCAAAGTCCTTGAAGACAGTCTGCTCCTTCCGGGTGAGGAGAGCGACCTCCTCGGGGGGGGTAAGGATGGGCTTTTGGGAGGTGAACTCTTCATCAAAGTTGCTGATGTCAGTAGGATCCCTCAGTTTGGGCACAAAGGGGGGCTTCAGTTTCCTGGCAAGCAAGGCACCCCAATCAACTCCCTGGAAGAGAAGGAAGGGAACAGGCCAGATTGACAAGTGCAGGTGCCATCAAATAGACTGACTGACAGTCACTGTTATAAGTCGATGGCATCTTTGATGCTGCAGCTTCATTTAAAAAGGAGTATTTGTTGATGTCTCTGGAGCTGGGTAGATTTGTATGTAGAAGCAGCACAATCAGAAATAACAAAGGAGCTCTGGCAGCTTACAGATCCCAGAAAACACCCTTGGGATGTCATTTCAAACTTGGCTTGAAACGTATTCCTGAACGGAGCAATGAGGTGCAACAGAAACTACCACCAAAATCTCACTGCTAACTAATGGAAATACACCTCAATACCAACAGAGAGCACATCACTCTCAGCTCAGACATAAGAAGTGAGGGAGAGGGATAAAGTGAGTTCCTACCTTAAAAAAGGGCTGGATTTTAATCTCTTCTGCATCTTTCTCCCCTGCTCCCAGTCTACGCTCCGGACATTTCCGAAGCAGCTGCAGAAATACAGAATTAAACAGAAATACAAAATTAAACAGCAGGAACAAGGATAGACAGAAATAATATTCCAGAGAGAAAAACAAAAGAAAGGCAATGCACTGATTCCTCAGTATCTTCTCATTCTCCCTTTCCCCCAAGGTCATCATCTGCTAGGAATAGCTCAGACCTAGTTCCTTGTAAACAACTTGCCAACAGCAATAAGATACCTGCCATAAACTGCATGAAGCATCTCAGCTTAATTGTGCACCTGTGACTAAGGGGTCACATTCAAGCCCTGAATCCAGCCATCTCCACTGAATGGCTCTGACATTCCTGCCCTTGAATCAACACTCTTCCATGTCAGACTTAGCAGGAACAGTAAGCATCCTGCTTAGTCATCCTTACACAGAATAGTTGCATTTATGTAAAGAGATGGAAAGGGAAGAATACTTGTAAATGTTAAACATTTCCTTATTCTGTGTAGGCAGCTCCAGATTACACCCACAAAATGGTATCCAGTCCTAACAGAGCCCCTCTGGATCCACTCCCACAGTAAATGCCAACTCCTCAGGCTCCCAGAGACCCAGCAAAAGCCCATTACCTTCCGGATTATAGAAAGTGCCTCAGCTGAAAGGAATCGTGGATACCGGACCTCATCATTGACAATGCTGTCAAAGACTTCCTCCTCATCATCTCCAGGGAAAGGTGACTGCAATTGGGACACTGATTTAATCCAAACACCACCCACTCCTCACTATTAAACAGGGGTGAGAATAGCAGGGAGTTGTATGGATTCATTAATGTTGGCAAGCACAACGAATGAGAAAAATGTAATTGAAGTACTAATAAATACTTGGCGACGTTTAGCAAAATTTCCTCTCAGGTGGGGGGGGTCCCCAAGCGTGGGTAGTGACATGCCCTGAGGAGAGGTGGCCTTACCTCACCAACCAGCATCTCATAAATGAGCACACCCAGTCCCCACCAGTCCACTGCCCGTGTGTACGAGATGTCTGTCAGGACTTCTGGGGCCAGGAATTCAGGGGTGCCACAGAACGTGTTTGTCCGGTCTCCAAAGCCTATTCCTGTAGGAAAAGGCCACTTGTAAAACCCAGCACACATCACTGAATGGCTCACAGGCTGCAGTTTGGCACCTGATGCTGTTACCTGGGCAAGGGTTCTCATCAAGGCCAGTGAGGAAGTGGGAAACCTGAGGCCCCCAACAGCTCCAAATAACAAATATACAAATAGTGCTTAAATAAAACCCAAGAAAACCTCCTGCAATAGATTCCATTGCTTATCTATATTTAATAGTATCATTTATTCTGGATCCTTTGAACAAACAAGCACATTTTAAAAGTCTTCATAAGTTTCCTGATGATTAAAGGACAAAGGACTCTTCCCAAGTTCATCACGGCCAGATAGGGGAGGCTTTCTTGTTGTTTGGTTTGTTGGGATTTTGTTTTGGTTTTGATGGGTTTTGGTTTTATTTTTTAAATGGGGATTAATACAAGTTACACATATACACAAATACCTGTATTTCTGAACAGATTACAAAAGCCCAGATCCTAAACTGATCCCCAATGCTCCATTTCAGCTTCTTCAGTCACTCACCTTCCTTACACAATCCAAAATCTGCAATCTTCACAAATCCTTCAGCATCTAAAAGGAGATTATCCAATTTCAGGTCCCTGCAGGCAAAGGAGATGAAAGAAAACGGTGGCTGAAGTCTGAGGATTGCCATGCAACATATTTTTGTTGCAAGAGGCAGAAGGTAGTGTTAATAAAGAGAATAAAACCTAAATTGAGTAAAGTCTGTATTTGGTTTAAATCCTGAATTATTTGGAAGATTCCCCTTAATTTATTGATATTTTCCTCTAAATGAAAGGCTCACAAACAGCTTGGAGCTGAATGGGATTTATTCACCCAGAAAAGAGCTCCCACAACAGCATGACAAATTACTTGACTATCCCAGTAAAAAGGAAAGCAGTGACTTACAGGTGCCCCCCAGAATGAATTGACATGTCACAGAGGATTAATCACCTGCAACATGCCAGATGAATTGCTTCTAGGTGACTTTCTTTACTGTGAGCACGATGAACATGCTGATAGCAACAGGCAGTGGGGGAAATAAAGAGAGACAGAAAGATTAGAAACCCCAGCAAGACAGTGGGCTCCAGACACAGCTACAGGAAAAAAACCCAACTTTCAGACTGCTAAACTTATACTTGAGTCTCTGCATTACCTATATACAATTTTCTTCTCGTGCAAGAACTGGAGCCCCAAGACTACACAGGCTGTATAAAACCTGAAAGACAGAAATAGTTATCAGGAAATATATATGAGATTCAAGTTAAAAATTTATAGTGCCTGGAGAGCAGGTTAATTCTAACTCACTGTGCCATATGCTCTGGAAAGACATCCTCGTGTATGCGCATCATCAGATCCCCACCTGGAGTGTATTCCATCACAAAGCAGGCGTGATGAGGGGTCTGGAAACAGGCAAACATGTTCACAAGGAACGGGTGATCAGAGGAATTGACCACTTCAAATATTCGCTTCTCACAGTTCAGGCTGTCAGGAGTCAAAGGACAAAAGCATCAACGTTAAAACTTGGCAGAAAAGCTGTTTAGAGCAAGACAGGATGAAGGGGGAAGCCTTTACATCTTCAGTCAGAGATAGAAAAAGTGAGGGCTAATGCAAATATTTATCTTACATACCTCCAAACCTTGAGTTTTGGAGTGGTGTTCATGTGTCATTCTTACAAAAGTTAGACACTGTTATAAGTTCCCTTATTCCTGATTTTAGTTACCCAAGACTTAAGGTCACATTTAACCTTAATAGTACCATGGCCAGTACACATCATACTAACACTTGATTACAGGTGTGTTAATGTAGCCTCTGGCAAGAGTACCATCTCTAAACAAAGCTCACCTATCAATTTCATCTCTCCTAATAATGTCTTTTTTCTTCAAGGCTTTGATGGCATACAGCTTCCCAGTTGCCTTGTATTGGGCCAGCAGTACCTGAAAGACAACAGAAGAGCTCCTGTTTTCTGACTGCATTACTTCAACTTCCATTGACACAAACTATTTCCATCCACTCCAGACAATCATCCTCAAAACCAAGCTCAAGGAACTCCAAAACCAGAGCACTTCTGCTCTGCTCCTTGTGCTGCTGCAGTGCAGAAGGATGTCAGTGTGAGTTATGTCCTTCTCAGGGCTGGCCCAGTGCTTTAGGAGCACCTCAGAGCTCTCACAGAAGGAACTATGCACACAGATTTTGAGAATGGAGCTATTCCACTAGTGATCCTCATGATAATGAAAGGAAGGGTAATGGTGTGCTTTATGAAATGACTTAGCACTCCCAGGACGGTCTTCTCCAGGCTTTGAAGCCACAAATCTTCAGGAGTTTTCACCGTTAGCAAGAGTTTTCAGCTGCCTGCGTGGCTGGGCTGGGTTTGTTCTGTATCTGCATTGCTACAAATCTCTCCTGTACAGCAACATTTCCATTCAGACCCCAAAGCAGAGCCCCATCTTCACAACCACAGCCCCACTGCCCTCCTGCCCAGTGTACTACCTTGCCAAAGTGGCCACGGCCCAGCACAGCAATGCAGTGAAAATCCTCGAGCTGAACTGTCCTTTTCCTGCAGAGCAACAGAAGAGCTGCTGAGACAATCCCCAGGAGATGCACCAGCAGATAACAAAAGGAGTGTGTGTTTGTGTTAGGGGAAGGAGCTCTGTTTAGCAAAAGGGCAAGCAAACAGCAGTGCCAACCACTCCACACCTAAGCTGAAATCCTCATAGCTAAGGCTTGCTGCTGCTGCTGTTCTGCCACTGAAGAAAGGAGCAGGTAGCCTTAAAGTGAGGGAAGTGTTCCCAGTGGGGGCAGTCTAACTTCCATCTGTACTGGCAACAATTCTGACTCCCCAAGGCTGCTCTCTCTGTCATTTCCCATAACAGGATTAGTTCCCCTCCACCCCCATCCCTGGGGTGGCAAAATTCAATTTCTCCTACGCTCCTTTCAGCAGGCTCAGCAGCAACTGTGGTAATCAGACATGAACTTGTCTGCAGTGCTGGCAGGACAAGGGCACCAGGAGAAAAGTTCTCGAACAGGAATGGGAAATAAAACACACCGAGACAACAGACATAACGTGTGTCTGGAGAAAAAGTAGCTGAATAAAGAAATGATGCAGAATGTAGTGCCAGACATAAGGTGCTATCAAGCAAACTCAGCATACAGAATTGCTAGGAAAAAATCTTCTTTTTAAAGAAAACAACCTACACCTTAAATGCTTTAATCCAGGATCATCTTTAAAAAGCAACAGACACTCCACACTCCTCCAGTAAGTGGAATGAAGAGCTTCCATGGTATTGTTCACACTCAGCACTAAGAATCTGCTGCTGAGAAACCAGAGCACGCTCAAAAGTTTCAGCCCAGTGACTCTTTAACCTGTGACCCAACACAGCCTGTGCTGTCCATAGTTACCTTGGAGACACTGGGATTGGAAATCCTGCTACAGCAGAGCTGCAGGACTTCTCCTCAACATGCAGCCTCTTCAGGCACTAGGAAGAGAAAGACAAATACAGCGGGTCATCCTTTGGAATCTGACCTGAACACCCACATCCAAATTTTCTCCTCTGTCAAGATCCAGCATAACCACAGACACCTCCACTCAGGGGGAAGCAGCATGAAAACAGGGTGTCTGTGGACACACAAAACTATTCCAATGTACAATATTTTTTATAGGGTCAAACCTTTTAAAACAAACACTTTTAAAAGTCTAGGGTAGAACATTTCCTTCCAAGAAAAAAAGGCCTCTCACATAAAAAGAGTCATAATGATGAAAGAATGATGTTTCCTCTATCACCAAAGCCAAATGAGAAAGGGTAAGATGTGGTAGAACAAAGGTCATTAACTATTTTACTACTCAAAGTTATTTTCCTGCTCCTTCCTGACAGAAACATATACCTGCTCTTGGTTTTGCCCATTTTGTTTTAATGAGAAAGAACTTCATCTGGCCTTAAAAGCCTGCTGGCCTTCCTTCCCTGCTTCCTCTGTTCTGTACTCTTGCCCTGCACTCCCAATGCTGACCTACCTCCCATTTTGCTTCTCCAAGGAAACCAAATTATAACTTTAAAAGAAAAGGAGGGGGGGGGGAAAGAAAGAAATAGAGGTGGAACTCCTTGTGAAGACTCCATGCCAAAGTAGCTCCCTGGATTCTGAATCCCTGGAGATCAGCCAGTTAATGAGGAGGTGCTTGCCTGAAGTGTAGTGAATTTCTTCAGTAATAAACAAATAGGAACACCAACCAGCAAAGACAAGTTTCCCAATTAGCCCAATTATTTCCCAATTAGGTGATTACCGGAGAATCTGCAGGAGATGGTGTTGATTCCTTGGAATTGGCCATCAGGAAAAGGTGTGGAGGCTTAGGTGGTGCTTCATCAGCAAAGGTGAGCTTGGCCACAGGGAAGTCACTGCATTTGTTAGACAGAATTGAAGGAGATTTTGCCTTAAGGCTGAGCACTGTACACAGACACCTCTGTGTCACCTTTGCTGTGTTAGCTCAGTCCGAATCAATGGACAACAGGACTCCCTGAGTCACACAAAAGCCTGTGAAGTACCAACAAGACATGTATGGTCTCCAAAATGAATTAAAAGTTGGTTAGACTCACATTCCAGCACTGGCTCTCTGATGCTATAAAACCAGTGAAACACAGGTGTGTAGAAATAAGTCACTATGACCAAGACTTAAAAGGAAATCTTGATTTTAGTAGCAACACAGTAGCTGAGTCCTTTTTTTTCTTGCCTAGGTCTTGTGAATCAGTGGGAATAATCACTTGAGAGAATGACTGATTCTCTAAAAATTAGATCCAACAGTTAAAAAAACTTACTTTGGGGGAACTTTCTTCTACAACACATTTAAAAGCTCAGCTATGTCCCTTCTGAGTGCTGCACTAAGCCAGTGGTCGGAGTACATGTGCTCATGAAAGCAGAGTGCATTTTTATCACAACAATCACACAGTGACCTTGCACAGATCAGTTACTGTACTGGTGAAGACATTTAATGAGTGGAATTTTCTTTCCTTTACAGCACAGAAATTGTACATCTTTTTGCGTAGAAAAACACATTTTTCTCATCAGTGTCTTCTTCCACCTCAGTGAGGTGCATCAGAATTTTAATGTCTACCCCACACCCGTTCCAGTGTCACCCAGGAACATTCAGAACACGACTTACCTACTCAGTTTGGACACTGAGTCAGCAGGACTTTGTGGGGAAACTGGAGGAAAGTCTGCCTGAGTGGGATCCTGAAGTGGGGGACTCAGAGTGCTGATGGAACTACAGGGAGGGAGGAAACTCATCATCAGGCGACCCCAAGCAGCAACATTCATGTTCATCTGAGGAGCTCGGAGGAATTCCTTCCCTGGAGGAGTCAGAGCCAAAACACCTCTGAGATTACAACACACAAATTACAGCCTCACGTACTGTTAAATTATAGTTTTCACTCAAACACCCCTGGGTTACACCAAAAGGCAGCTCACCCTTGGGAAAATGGGCTTTTCTCAAGGAAGAAAGTTTAATAATAATGATGAAACAGATCCATTATTTCACCTCAGTTCAGCTCCATATAACATAACAATCCTCAAGATGAAATTGCATAAGATGTTAAAAGTTGATATTCTTTTAAGTCAGATTTTCTTGTATTTCAACACTGCATTCTAATCATGCAGCCTGTTAACAGAGTTTCTGAATATGTCTTAAAAAGAGTAAAACATTTGAAATGTTTTCATTATTTTTGCTACTTTCTGAAGAACATAAATATAGAATCTCATTTATTCCCACTGCCACAAAATCTCAGTATGTAAAGTTTTACCTTGTTCAGCTTCACAAGAAAGAATTTGCAAAGAAAAAGAAAGTATGCAAGTTATTCCAGTCCATAAATCTCATAAATTTGAGATGCCAGCTTTAAAGACTTGACAGACAGTCAATAGCCTGTCATGCTACACTCTTCTATAATTCAGAGTTTTCCAGAAAACCTTCCAAAATCTGT
This sequence comes from Scytalopus superciliaris, assembly GCA_013400415.1. NCBI lineage: Eukaryota > Metazoa > Chordata > Aves > Passeriformes > Rhinocryptidae > Scytalopus > Scytalopus superciliaris. The sequence goes on from VXBX01007118.1 coordinate 240,592, forward strand.
TCATCAGTAACAGCATTGCTGGTTAAAATTAGTACAGTTTGAGTCCTGGATCTTAACACAAAATCATGCAACGGTTGGGGTTGGAAGGGACCTGAAAAACCATCTAATTCCAGCATTCCCTGCCATGGGCAGGGACACCTTCCACCAGCCCAGGTTGCTCCAAGTCCTGTCCAACCTGGCCTTGGACACTTCAGGGATGGGGCAGCCACAGCTTCTCTGAGCAACCTGTGCCAGGGCCTGCCCACCCTCACAGGGAAGAATTTCTTCCTGTATCTAAGCTAAACCTGCCTTCTCTCACTGTGAAGCCATTCCCCCTTGCCCTATCACTCCAAGCTCTTGTCCCAAGTCCCTCTCCAGCTCTCTTGGAGCCCCTTTAGGACTGGAAGGGGCTTTCAGGTCTCTCCAGAGCCTTCTCTTCAGCAGACAGAACAACCCCAGTTCCCCGACTCTCCAGAGCAAAGGTGCTTCAGTCCTCTGAGCACCTTTGTGGCCCTCCTTGCTCCAAGAGGTCCATGTCCTTCTTATTTTGGAGACCCCAGAGCCACAGCTAGCAATTATACCTACTTACCAATGCAAACTGTGAATACCGACACTGTGACACTGTCACATCACACACCGTGCTGCAGCCAGGCTGCCTGCACCAGTGTGACTGAACAAACCTCCACATGCCCAGGAATCAGCAGGCATTTTAATGTCACACAAACTGAATGGGAAACCCCCTGCCCTTGTCCCCACTCCCTGGACACTCAGCCCCTCACCTTTCTGTTTGGGGAAAATGCGCTTCTGTCGCTGCAGCTTCGGCTTCCTCTCAATGACAGGATTGCAGAACATCACCTGTCAGAGAAGCAACAGAGATTTGTCAGGATTCACCCTTTAAACTGTAAACCCAAACTTTCCCACATGCCTGTTCTCTCATTAAACTCTCCACTCCTGTGTGTGTGGTAAGTTTGGAGTCACTCCCATAGACTCCAGGCTGCGCTATTCTGCTTTCACCCTCTAAACAGCTGCTTGCTCAGCTGTGGGTTTAGATGTTGGGATTTTCTGCTACCTGGAATGTAGAAAAACCCCAGAATTAATCCTAAATCCCTGCCCCCCAAAAAATTATCTAATTTGTAAATCCATGCATAAAGAACACATCCATTTGGAGGGTAACAAACACAGGAATTCACAGCACAGACGTAAAAACCAGAAATAACAAAACTCTTCACCACAAAACAACCACAAAAAAACCAAGAAGGCAGGGAGAGGAGGCAAATACTGGTACATGAGGTCCAGATCCTGCTTTGGAAAGATAACCACGGGAACTTTCATCACAACAGAAAGGAGAAAGTACTGCAGCTTTCAAGGGATTATCTAGATGATCTCTTCACTGATGGTACTTTAAAGTATTATTAGCCTCAGAAAGATGATAAAATAAGCATAGCCAGAGGGAATTTGGATCTCTGATTCCACAGTCTCTGTGATTCAATCCTGACCATTAAGCCTTATGTTTAATTAAAGTGTCACCGATGATTCATAATGAAAGCAAATAAAAACCAATGGATTTCACAGCATACACACACATAATTACAGTGGAGCAGCTGAAGAGTCACTCCAGGCTATGGCATGTGTACATCTATTATATCATGTTGTTCCTTATTCTTATGTGGGATATTGATGCAAAAGGGATTTCAGGAGACATTCTGCCCTTCTAGATTAGTGCTCCTTCCACTGCTTGTACTCTGGATTGAACAACTGCTTTCAGGGCAGGCACCCTAAACAGAGTTCTCTGAAAAAGAAACAAAGCTTACATTTATACCTCTGCAAAAAGCATCCCCTGGGGCTCCAGCGAGAGGCACATCCCGTGACGTTCGTTATCAAGAAAGTCATCCAAACGTAAAAACTTCACTGCACAGAGCTCTCTCCAGTCCCTCCAGTACACTGCAATTTCCAGCTCACGGGACTGGTGGGGTGGGGGAGAAAAACAAAACAAGCCAGAAGAGTTACATCCTGCCCCATGCTCTGGAAATGGCACACACGTGCTGTTGTAGAAGGAAAAGTAAATGAATCAGTAAACTAAAGAGCATGCATAAAGAATTGCTTTAGTCCTTCTCTTCCCTGCTTTTGATGTTTTCAGATCTTCTTAGCTACAGACCCGTTTGGAGGCTGCTGTCTTGGCTCCCCATTTAGAAATCCCTGAGAGCCACTTTGCTGATAAGATGAAATAAAACTGCTCAGATAAGGAGAGAAGGACAACAGATGCTGCTCAGGCTGAATGTCTGGCAGAGATGCTCTGCCTCCAGGGGAAGGCTGAGATAACTGGCACATCAAAGGACACGGGGACAGCAGCAACACAGAGTTGAATCAAGTGGAATGGCAGCTAAACAAGCAAATCAGGTAAGGAGAAATGGAAAAACAAACACAGCACAGGAATCTGGGGCAGACTTACCCGGTCCAGCTCAATGACAAAGCTCTGGTCCCATGCCTGGTTATTAACTGGTCCCCAGTTTGTTTGGCCAACCACTTTGTTGTCCACTTTGAGCACAGCAAGGACCTCATCTGGGCAAAGGAGAAAACATGGATTATAACCTTTTACCAAAGAAACTCTCTAAACTAATGCTGAAGGTGAACACCCCAATCAAATGTAATTTCCAGGACAGTCCTAGGACACAATTCACTCCTTCTCTCAGTTTTCAGAAACCAGGTTTCTTTTAAGAACACTCATACCAGGCTAGCCTGGTGCCAGGATGAGACTCCCCCTTGCTCCCACAGGCCAGCAGGGAACCCCATACTCACTAGATGGCTCTTCATTCCTCAGGTACTTTCCTGCAACACCACGGCCATGGATGCCCAGGCCAACTCGTGTCCTGGAAAAGGACCTCAAATCACTTGGGCTGCCACAGATGGGAGAGGAACTCGTCATCCGGGAACGTCCTGGAACGTTTTCCAGTAGATCCTGACACCCCATCAGCCTCACTTCCAGTGTTCCTGAGGAATTTTAGGAGAATAAGGAACATTACTATGTAAAAGATGAAGTGATTCCAGTCAGCCTGTCCTCAGAGTTCCAAGAATTTCTCAGATTCACGATTTCTTGACTCCAGACTCAGAGACTGCAAATGCATGTGATCAGAAAGCTCTGCCTGGCCAAGAAGACATAAGCCCAGTTCCTGGCAAATCCAATGCCTACATAACAAGAGGCATTACAACAGTGAGAAAGAAACACAACTCACTTTTCCCTCTCACAACAACCTGCTGTGCAGGATCCCTGTACCTGTGAGGGCTGTAGGTTTGATGACTGGGGTGGGTTGGATGCTGCCATGCCGGGCTCCCAGGGAGGAGGTGTTTACCAGCTCCTGTTTGATGAGTGCTCTCTTTGGGTGATCAGGAGAAAGCTCACTGAGCTGACGTTCCAAGGACAAGCGCAACAGGTCAATCTTCTGAGAGGACTCTTGCAAGCGACCCTGAGCCTACCAGTGGGAAGTGGAACAGAAAACAGGCAAAAATTCTCAATGTACAGCCCAAATCAAGGTATTATTAATCCTTTATGAACTCGAATAAGCTTCAAAAAAACCCAACAAGACAACATCTTGCTAATAAAGGAGCAAGATGAAATATTTTCCCATAGATCTTGAGCACCCCGTCAGCATTGCTCCTGATGTTCCTGAGAAATTTCACCAAAGGAAGGAACACTATTCCCTAGAATGGAATGTGATCCAAATCAGTCTGTCCTTACAGAGAGACAGGACCTTCCTAGATCAGTAACTTGGTTAACTCTACTCCATGCTAAATCACTAACGCTGAGGCATGAAAACCACCCAACAAGGCTGAGCAGTATCCCCTCTTACCTCAGCCAGAAACTTGCGGTCCTGGACCCGACTGCCTCCAAGGATCTTCAGCACATTCTTTGCCCCCTCAGCAACAGCAGCTTCGATGCGCAGGTGGTGCCTCAGCTCCTCGATACGCAGCTCCAAAGCACTGATGGTGCTCCCCACCCTCACTGGCCAGACAGAACATGGCAAGGAGGAAAACGGACTGAGTGGTGTGGTTCTTACAGCTTTGGCTGCGTCTTTTCCAGGCTGTATCAGTTACTGAAAGCACTCTACCTGCTGGATCCACGGCATCTTCCATCCCTCCTGCTGCCTGAGACACTTTCACAATGTGCATGCGGATTATCTCAATCTTGGTCTTGCTGTCCTGAAGCATCTGCTGAGCTGTCGCCAGCAGCTTCCGCTCCTGCCGAGGGAAAGCAGATGCAGAGAGAGAACCACGACCATTGTAACTGGGTTACAGTGGTGTGCTCACATGTGAGGGGGAGGTGGTACTTGCAAGGGTCACAAATGACCCTGCAAGGGAATACACAAATGGTTATGTAAAGGAGGCACCGCTGAGGACCAAGGACTGAGATCATGATCTCCATTTGCAGAGGGAAAGGACAGGTCAAGGACATGTCCAGTTAATACCAAACCCTGCAGTCACTGAGACTTGTTGTTCCCTGGTTAATGGCACTTATGGTGTTCTGAGAGCAGGGGCTTTGAACAAATAACTGAATTAGCCTTCCTAATAAGCTTGGACTCTAATTTTTTTAAATTATCCTTTGACTTTTAAGTATGATTATGCCAAACTCAAGCAGTGGGATGAACCTGAATCCAGTAAAGTTCTGAAAAGTTTTCACCCATAAAGAGATACCAGTAGCTGTGTTTTACCCTAAACAACCCAGTGACATCCAAACATCACATCAACTCAGTGTACAGTCCCAGTGCTTTGTTAACTTTCTGTCCTCAAGTCAGTGACTGAACGTGTCTCTTATACCACCTTAAGTGCAGTATCATGTGCTGTCACTACACTGAGACCCAAATTACAGAACAAGGATTCAGCAGGCAAGTTTTGCAAGTTAATTTCTCTCCCACACCAATTATCAGAGAGAGATTTAAATACAAATTCTGGCTGAGGAATCCATCTTCCAAAATGGCTGATTACTCCTGCTTACCTTGGATGTTGAGTATAATTGGATCATGTTCTCAGCTCCTTGTTTCACTTTCATTTCAACATGCAGCTGCTTTTTCAGAGCTTCAACCTTCCTTGCCATGGGGTCTGGGTTTCTTTCCCAGATACAAGGATCTGGAGATACAGATCCATCTGCACAAACAGCACAATCAATACCATTAGTCATCTTCTCTCATATCATTTCACTGGGTTATAGATGGGTGATTCTCTAAAGGGAAATTGGTCTATAAAATAAGGTACAAAAGGGTCTTGTCTACAAAAGTGACTTAAAACACTGTTTCAAATGAAGCTCAGGCTCGTATCTGTAAATATTTCTTAGTTTATCAATTAACCTGTCCTAACAAGCACTCTTCCAATTTTATAGTCATTCATCCTGAGAGATACTTGGATGTTCAGTTGCCACAAACTCTATGCAAACCTCTTCAATCCCACCTCCAGCCTATCCTGAATACGGTCCACACTTCCACTCTTGGCAGGTTTTCTCCCTACACTGGTCTCTCACATTGCTCCCTTTCGCCTTTTTTGCCCCACTCCCAACTTTTTACACCACAGATCATTCCATCAGCTAAAAGCCAACAGAAGAAGCTCCCAGTACTTGTGAGCCAACAGAAAAACATCAATTCGGTATCCACAATCATTGAAGCACTTTAACAGAATTTTCCCGTCAATCCTGCCCCAAGACTTACTTGTCTTACTCTCCTCTTTGTCTGTTATCACAATCCTTGCATTGAGCTCCTGCAGTTCCCAGTGCAGCTGCTCCAGTTTCCTGTTGGAAGATTTCAGCACGTGCTCGATGTGAACAAGATTCTTCCTGTCCGTCGTCGCTTTGCGCAGGTTTTCTGCCCCCTCTTTGATCTTCAGCTCCTTCTGTATAGCCCGGCGAAGCAGCTCCTTCTCGCCCTCCAGTTTCTGCTGGAAGCTTGGATCCATTAAGTTCCCACCATTGTCCAGCTGCAAGAGACAGCTGCCCTGCAGCCAAAGAGTGTTGGGCAAGAGGATTTCAGAGAGAACACGGTCTGACCATTTTTATGACACAGCAATACCCTCGTACGATTCCACTCCTTTGTTTCACTCAGGAATTCTCAAGCCAATCTTTTCCCCAAGTCTTCAAGAAGACCAGACCTACACTTCAGTTGCAGAGGACAGAACACAACTTTGATCTTCACATGCCTTAATTTGGTTTTAAAACATGATGGAGTAAAACCTTCATCTTGCTTGGCTCCTTCTTATTTAATGTACTACAAAAATCTTCGTTCTTGCAGCATCAAAGCCCAGCCAATATTTGCTCTTGTTCTGATCAGCACTAACTTTTCCTATGATGATGTTGTAGATACAGATTTTCATCTGACCATGCCTTCATGCTGACTGCTCAAAGACACATCTCAGGTAATTTGATAGGACTTTTAGGAATGCCACAAGCCTGTGTTAACTCTCAGCTATTAGTGCTGAAGAAAAATGTAAAACCTGCAGCTGTCTCTACACATGAACAAGCAAAATAGTAAGTTTAACTGTCTGCTGTACCTGCAAAGGTGACCAGCCTGGTGTTCAGTCTCTATTCTCTAAAGGACACTTTAAACATTGATTATTTGGGGTTGCATTAGCAGCATTTATATTTGCCCTGGCTTTGCTTTACATCATTTCCAATAGTACTTGTAGAACATGGCTCAGGAAAAGCTGTGGACAGAGCTGCTCTGTCACAGGCTCTGGACATGCCCAGTTTGGGCAGAGCAGAGGTTTTATCTCACTGCCCAAATAAACACTGGACTCAGACAGGAGCTGCAAAGCACCCCTGAGGATGCCACCTAACACCAGAACAGATCTAAGCAAGAGCTTATGCTTCTCTCTTCAAGAGGCAGAGAGGCTTTAAGGCATTCAGAGCAATGATTGCATTAATGACTCACATTCAATGCAAAAGAATTGGTCAAGCACCACTACAGTAACTGGCTTAGTGTCACACAGCACATCAATGACTAAAGACAGGACTTGGGAATCCCAGCTTGCTTTCAGACCCTGTAATAGGTTGACCACAGTTCCAACAACAAACCACACTGGGTTTGTGTTACTCATGTACAATATTGCACTTTCAGAGCGTGCTGTGCATTTAAAACCCAGGCCAAAAACAATTCCTTAATCAAAGACCCAACCAAACGTCCTCGATCAGTTTTTGCTACAATTTCAATCTAACAGCAAAAAGGGGGAAAAAAATCTATTTTAAAAGCTGGCCTAAACCCAAGTCTAGGCCACAATAACCAAAATAGGAGTTGTTCAGATTGGTAACAAAACAAAAAGGTTCAGATTAACATCCTGATTCCAGGAAGTTCTCGCCCAATTAGTAAAGCCAGGAACTAAGCCAGAGCTTTGAAAAACATCCAAAGTTTTGTGAGGAAGAACTTGAATCATGGAGTTCCTGAGTCACAGGCAACCTTTACCAGCTCTAAGTTGGAAAATCAAAAAGCTCTTTATCCTCTCTGTAGCAAGTGATTAAAAGGAGCTTGTTGGTTGCAATTCTCATTTAAATAATTAATAAAAGCACATCAGATTTATCTTCTATCCAAACTCTGCAAATGGGTGTAAGAAAATCCCCCCCTGGATGCACTGCAATGGACTGAGCAGTGGTGCAACAGAAATACCAATAAAAGGTGCTGAATATGGAAACCTGGGTATTGATTCAGACAACAGGTACTGTCAATTCTTCCTCCACATCACTCTCTGCCAAAAACTAATCTGAATAACAGTTAATGCACCATGCTAATTTTATAAATATATCTAGATTGTAAGCATGATATGTTTTACTGGATCCTTCTTTCCCTCTACGGATCAGAGTCCCATTGATTGCACCAGAAAGGTTAAATATTCCATTATTGAGGAGGACGGGAAAGCTGAATTTGCATTTGGGTTGGCCTGCTTTGCATTCTGGCTCAGGAATTTCGGTGGGGTGTCCCACAGCCCGTGCAGCTGCTCTTGGGATGCCTGGGAAGGTCAGTCTCCAACACAGTCCTGAAACACGTTTACAGCTTGCAGAGAAACACCCAAACAAGCTGAAATTAGCCTGTTTCTGGAACTCGCAGGGAGGCTGCCAGAGCTCACCCAGGGCTTCCACCAGACTCTGCTTCCTCATAGCAAAACTTTCAGCAGTATGAGAGTTACACTTAATCCTCTGGATTGCAGCAGGGAGAGGACATCAGATCAGACCAGATCCCATCCTATCCTTTATACCCACTTTGGCAAAGAGCTTCACCTGCACAAAGCCCAGAGCAGACCTGGCCCTTACACTGTCACTGCTATCACAGGAATTGACTTATAATTCGATTTAATAAGCTAGGACGCATCCTCCCTGCAAGACACCTTAAACCCCACCTTTCACAGCAGCTTTGTGCCGTAGGGACAAACCCTGCATCCAGCAGCCTCGCCCCATCCACATTCACTCCTTACTCTGGAAAAGGGCACTTGGAGCTGAGAAGGCTGGACCGCCAAGGGAGAGGGTGGGAAGCAGCAAGCCCAGCAGGCGTGGGGCGGCCCCCGGCGCTCTTTGTGTGGGTCTCTCCGTCCCTTCTTTCCTAGCTTAAACTGGAAGCTCTCACTCTCTCTCCCTCGAGGGAGAAGGGCAGGACATCTCCCCCTGTGCGGGGAGCCCGTTCCAGGCAGGCACGGATGTTTCCGCAGCACGGAGCCCTCCCGGCCCGCCTCGCCTCCCACACCTCCCCGGCGCCGAGCCCTCCCCGGCGGGCACCCCCCCG
>VXBX01007118.1:262655-328480 GCA_013400415.1 Scytalopus superciliaris
CTCACGGCCCCTCACACACACCGTGCGGCCCCTCACACCCCTCACGCACACACACACCACTGGCGTTGGGCACCGCCGGTCTCCCCAAACGGCCCCCAAAGGCTCCGCTGGCTGAGGCGGCCCCTCGGGACCTGCCCCGCTGCCCGCCGGTGAGGGCGCGTTTCCACCGCGGTGCCTCCCAGCGCCGCCTCCCTTAGCCGGGGTGCGTCTCAAAGCTGTGCGAGGATCGTCAAGGTTGGGAGAGACCTTTGGGATCGCCCCGTCCGGCCGCCCCGCAGCGCTGCCACTGTAAGGCCTAAACCCCCTCACACCCAGCGCCACATCCAGCCCCTCCAGCGCTGCCTCCGCCGCCTCCGTGAGCGCCGCATCCCAATGCCTGGCCGCCCCGGCAGCGAGAAGTTTCTAATACCTCATGTGAATCGCCCCTGCCTCAGCCCGAGGCCGTTTCCTCAGCAGGCACAGCCGAGGGGAGCGGCCCCACCGCACCGCCCCGCCTCAGGTGGCCGTGCAGAGCCCCGGGGATCCCTGCGAGCCCCTCGGGGCTGAAGGAGCCCGTGTAAATAACTCTGCGAGGGCAGAGAGCCCGTCAGTCCGGCCGGGCCCGGCGCTGTGGGAGCGGGGCTGGAGAAGGTCACGGAGCCGCCTACCAGCACCTGCCTCTGCACCCCCAGCACCACGACTTTAAATAACCCCTTTTTGTCCCTTTCCTGCCCACCTGTCACACAAGAGCAGCCTCACGGCCACGGCTCGCCCGGGGTTTGCTCTTAAAGGAACAGCCAAGTCACTCCTTCCCGTCACCATATCGTTCACGGAGGAGCGTCACGACAGAGAGCAGACTGAGGAACAGCTTCCACGGAGCAGGAATTTGGCGTTTGTATTTGCTCCCAGTCACACACCAGCCCGTTATCCCTGCTCGTTTCCTGTTTTGCCTCTTCAAATTGCCTTTCCAATGACTCAACAAGGCCTGGATTATTTCCTACGTCCTCAGGAGCTATGGTTTTTCGGATTCCTGCTCCCACCTGTTGCTTCCAAATCCCAGTTGTTTTTCTGGATTTGTATTCCCAGCTGTCACTTCCCACCAGCTCTGCCCTCGCTTCCAGTGCCACCCACAAAGGCTGCCATGTGTCCAGGATTGGGGTCGTGCTTCCCTGTGGAAAGAGCAGGAGGGATGGGCTGCCAGCCCTTAGTTCTCTGGTTTCACGCACAGCAATGACAACCACTGGTCACGAAAGGGAAGCAAAGCATCACAAACTTTATACGTGCAAGACGATCACATCCTTCCCCAAGAGTCGTGTCTCGAGGCCTCCCTGAAGCCCATCCCAGCAAGGTGACTCCTCTCACAGCCTGCCTGCACCTCCCAGCCTCGATTAATGTGGGCATCTTCCCGTTCAGACAAGGTAAGCTCCTGTGTGTGGCTTGGTTTTCTTACTCCTGTTTCCGCTGGGTCTCTTGACTGTGCAGTTTTATTTCCTTGGGGTTATTTTTTCCCTCCTTTCTCACCTGTAATTTACTGCCACGTTGTCTTTCTTTTGACTGGCCTTTGAAGGCCTATAATTTGGAATACAAGTGGCAAGTCTGAAAGCTAGTTTCAAGTGGCACCTGCCAGCTCCCTACTAGGATCCCTTGTTTGGTCTATAAATTACCAGGTATTCCTGAAGTATATGATTAAGGTGATCCACTGATGTATCCAAAGTCAAGTAATCATTAACTTTAACTGCTGTACTGTTAAAAACCCATTTCCACTCTCTGTTTATGCTGCCCTAAAACTAACTATTATAAATAAAAACCTATAATCTATTAATTGTATATAAATATTTAAAATAATGTAAATATATGTAAATATTAAAATACTATACGTTAATAGGTACTAATATATACAAAAAAATTAAAAGAAACACTTAAAATATATTTAGTTCTGAGAGACAAAATACTAACCTGTGTTTTCATGTGAAAAGAGAAAACAGAGGTTTCAGTTTTGGTGGGAGGAAGAGGAGTTCTTTCACATAGTTTCTTTTTTGCTTGCTTTCTTCAGCACTTCACTGGTGATGTGCTGCTCCCAGCTTCCTAGAAAAACTTTTGTCCTAACTCGTTCTTCAGTTCTATTCCTGTTGGAAAACTTAAGTGAACCTCAGTACATCTCCAGTTCTCCATCCCTTCCCTCCCACTGACCAGGTGCTGTTGCTTTAACAGCCTGGATCTCCTTGTCCAAACAGAGCCTCACTTAAGCAGCTCAACCGCTGACTAACTTCTGGGTCCATTTCATGAAAGGTCTCCAAACTTGCTGCTGGGGCTTGGCTCAAAAATTTGACAACAGTTCACAGAGTGATGCCTTCTCTGCACTTTCCTCTTTGCTTCATAGAAAAAATGAAGAAGTAAAACCAAGCTTCTGAGTTAGAGTCGTTGTTGAGCCCCGGGAAGAGCACCCAGTGGCTTCTGCAGCTGATTTGATTGTTTGTTCTTGCTGCCAACGCTCAAAAGGAACATGACTCAAATATTTGTGAAAAAACAAGTAGCAACACAGCTCTCCGCTCAGTCTGAAACTGTTCCTCTGTGTACATACCCCAAACCCCACGGAGTTTCATTACAAGGGAAGAAAAATGGTACCTGTGTGATATAAAGCCTTGTTGTTACATGAGTTACCTGCTGTTACACAAGACTTTCAGAAATGACACCTGATGCTCAGACCTCACAGGGAATTGTGTTTAATATCCCTGATACAGTAACAAAAAAACCAAAACCAAAATGTAAGGTTTAATTGTTAAATATTCAGTTAATTCCCTTCACTTCTTTCTAATGTTTTTCATTATCTGTAACTAACATCTAAGGCAGTTTCAGTCCTTGAATAACTGTTGAGGGGTTAAATGTACAGTTCTAATCCTGAGGTACAGGGAGGGCATGAATGTATTTAGGGAAGATTTACATCCTCCTTCTCTCATCTTCTTGTAAGACCTTTATCACCTACTCTGATTACATCGAACAGAACAGGAACAGTTTTTCCTGAACTACACTGTCCCAGTAGCTGTGCTGCCTGTATCACAAACAGCTCTTTCCCCTTATTATATTACATATTACAGAGTCAGGATCCTGCCTTTGGATTGAACTTCAGGTTGCACAGCTCAAGCTGCAGAACTCTGTGTGACATCTCCCACATGCAGTGCTTGAGGACTGAGTGCTCACAAATCAGGGAGTTACATCGTTGCACCCTTCCCATGGCAATGACTTTGTCAGACTAATTAATAAAATTCGAGGGATTTGGCAGCAGCTGATAATGATTAATGGCCTTACAATTTAGAGAGCGGAGAAATAACAGCATGTTTTCCTCATGAATTGACTAAACAGAGCTTCTTTGTAAAGGCAATCTCATATTTGCCCCTTGAAGTAAAAGTTCAGATCTCCCAATATTTCTTTCCTTGGTTAGGTGTGTTACCACAAGACAGAGACATAATTGGTAATCATGCTTAATTTCTGAAACTTCAAGTCAGCTGTAAATTTTAAACACAAACCCCCAGCGTGGCAAATGAAATCAGAAAATGTGCTAAATCCTCTCAAATCCAATGCAGTGATGTGTGAGAGTACATTTCCTCCTAAATATTTCTGCAGTGCAAAATGGGCATACAGAAAATCATGCAAGTCAATATGATTAACAGCAACCCACAGTTTTACATCCTCCCATCCCAAAGAAACCCACAGCCTTGACGGAAATCCTAGTAGAGAAATACAAAACAAGGATCTGAAAAGCAACCAACTGCTTAACAATTGTACATCTGTGCTGGGAGCCTGGTCTGCCACAGGAAACTTGCAGGCTCTGTATTAGGAACAAAGATTCCCCCAAGAACTTTTTAGAGTATATGAAATTTACGACGATGAGTATCAATTTTTTAGGGTATATGTAAGTTTTTAAAGTGAGTTGAAGGCACATGTGGAGCAGAGAAAAGCCTGGAGTTGACAGCAAAGCCTGAGTGGGGTGTGAGGGCTGGCTGGGAGCAGCAGGCAGGGCCACGGGGCTGGTTTGCTGGGCGTGATGGCTCTGACAGCCCCCAGGAACTGCTGAGCCTGCCCGGCCCCACAAACACAGGCTGGCACTGCCACTGACCAGTCAAACACCTCCCCTCCCACTGTTTATTCATCCCCACTTGGCACAGACCTTCCCATGAGCACTCCCTCCCGTTGGAACTGAATGGTGAGATAACGACACAGGAATCTTCCACGTGTCCCGCAGTTGTTGCAGTTTAAACCCTCCCATGAAAGTATTTTGGGGCTGATAAGTGCCTTGGAGCAGGACAGCAGGTCGGTGACACTGACAGCAGGCAGTGACTAGCAGTGTGTAGCTGAATAAATCCAGAGAGCCTATTTCTACTGGGGTTTATTTTTATTGTTGGTGAAATTCCTATTAGATGTAATTGCTAAACTGATTTTTTACTTCTTCCTACACCAACGTTTTTAACTTACCAGAGCACCTGCTGGGAAGATGGTCATGCAACACCTATGCTCATTCCTAGGTCCTGGAGGCAAAGAGGCAGTCAAAATATTCTGGAAAATCTTAAATTAAATTGGAAGTCCATGAAACCTAAGACACTTCTGAACATGAGGCATAAGCTTTGTGGGTGCTTTAGGATGTTTTGTTCGTATTTTTCACATAAGGTGTACAGTTGTGAATTTTGTTATTAGAGCCAATCTATCCTGCAGTGAGGCAATAGAAGACTTCAACCAAGCTTAACACAGCTACAGTATCACAAAAAATATTTGACAAACAAGATGTTTATTTGAAATCATCTGTAGATCAAATGCTATCTGTTCTGGTTGGGTTTGTGTCTCTGTTTGAGGCTTTATTTTGCTACAGATGCTCTGTGTAGGGAAAGCTCTCGTGGGAAAAACTGAGCACTGACAAGAAGTATTCCTAGGTAGAATGCTCAATCACAAATAAATACACTTTGAAACTGGAATACTGCAGGATTTATACTGGGAATTATTCTGGAATACTTACACCAACCAAACCTTTATGTAGATGGCCCTGAAACAATTCCCAGGGGAAGGAGCTCCTAGTCCTCAGTTTCCTTCAGTGATGCTCTGTCTGAAGAAAGGCTGAATTTCCTCTCAGCAGGGGCAGAAGCTCTCGTGCTAGACAGGGGGTTTCTGAGGAGACACAATAAACATGGATATGGATAAAAATGCATGGAAGTGACAGTACTAAAAACTGAAATGAATGCTGACTTGAAGCTTTAGGATAACTAAGCAGTGGGGTAGAGCACTGTTGAGGACTAGGAAAAATTCTCCTTTGTGCTTCTGTGGGTTCTCCTGCAAGGAGATGTAGAGGAGATCCCCTCCCTCTTCTCCATTCATAGGAACACTAAAAGGGAGCCAGCATTTCTACAGAGACAGTTTACAAATGTTTGCTTTCCAGGATTTTAACTCTGGCCAATTCTCAAAACTCTTATTTCTCATCTCCTCAGTCCTACAGCAGGAAAACTTGCTGAATCCCAAGCAAAGTTGAGTAACACTTCTCGATTTGGTCCCTCAGGAGTAGCAGTAGAGGATCTAAAATTTTACACTCTGTGTATTTCATCTATTGTCTTGTTACCAAGTGGCAGCGGTTTTTGTGGGAATCATTAAAAACTTCCCTTGTTATGCAGAGCACTATTGATATTTGAACTCTCCAGGGGGAGTAACCTCTGTCTTTATCCAAAGAGCATCAGATTAAAATAAACACAACACTGCTCAGTGAAGAGTGAGGATGTTCATGACAATTCTGGAGTTTGAAGTTGGCATTACTCAAACACTTGCAGCGTGTCTTGAGGCCCGTGTAGGAGTGTGGTGACAGGAAAGGTGAGACAAAAGACAGGAAAACATGTAGGAATCTGTCATACACACTTTTTGCTGTAATAACACATTCTACACATTATTCTTTTCATGTGAGAATGTCAAAGCTCATTAAAAAAATCTAGTTAAATATAAGAAGCTCTACAAGGAAAGTAATTCTTTTCCTGGTAGGTGAATGGAATGCCAGAGTTATTCAGTTATTGCTCGTTAGAGCCCGAGACAGAACTCAAGAACAGGACTGGGCTCCAACTTGGGCTGCATAAAATGCTGCACGACTTGCCAACAATGAAGATCTGGGAGTGGAATTTGGTTAATTGTGTCAGCCTGTAGGAACAGTTACTGGGTTTTGGTTTACAACAGCTCTGAGAGCCCTGGAACTGCAATGCCTGTGTGCAAGGTGGTACCTGCACACAGAGCAAAGAGGTGGCTCTGGCTTTTCTTTCACAACATAGTTTGCCAAACTATTTTCTGGTAGAAATTCCTACTTATGCATTCCCCACTACACATTCCTCTCCTCTTCCCCTTCATGCTGTCCCTGCATTGTGCCAGGTTTTTTTGGTTTTTTTTAGTGCTGCAGCCCCGTGTTAAATTGAAAGAGGAAACTGATTTCAATTAGGAATAGTCCCCATAAACCCCATTTATTTTTAACTCAGACTAGCTCTCTGATCTGGTTCCCTGGGGCAGATGCACAATGTCACAAGAAAGAGGGTTCCATGAAGGCAAGAATGGAGTGAGGAACTTGTTGCACAAATCTCACTTAAAAGAGGTGTTTGTCAAATTGCCCTTAACTGAGCCCGACCATGACAAGGTTCTAATTGCAACTGGTGTGAAAAAACAGCAATTTTTGTTTTGTAAGTTTTGTTTAAATTAACACAAGCAAGTGAAATATATCAATAAACAAACCAGCAGCTCTGCCACCTCAGGTGATACTGTAAGAACTTTCAGAGTACAATTTGAGCTCATTGACAAATCATTGTCCTTCCCGTCTCAGAGTCAAAACAAAGTCTCTCAGAAACACACAAAGGAAATAACCTTTAAACTCCATGTTTGTTTTCGCAGTGGTACGACTGGAAAATAATTTCATCTGCCTTTCTAAGGGGGGGTGGGGTGGTATAAAACAAAGTCGAGACCATTTCCCTCCCACCACAGCCGTACATCTATTATCTGACTCACCACTGCTGGGACTCCTTCTGGCAGCTCTGGGTTTATTGCACTGAAAACTCAAGCCTGTGAAAATATTCCCTGTTTTCAGGTTACTTTGTTCACTGTTTGGTTCAGGTCAGTATTCCTTCCTTTAGGGGCTTGGAACTCAACATTCAGTCAGAGCTGGATGTGGCTGCTCTTGTGGGATGAGAAGAAAGGGGGGAGGGAAGGAGGGGAAGGCAGAAATAAAGGGGGAGGAGAGTCCATATCAGAAGAGAGACTCCAGACTAGGGAAATTTTCCTGACATCCATTCAGTTTCCAGCAGGGTCTCCTTCAAGGGCTTTTCCTGAGATCCAAAGGCCCTTGCAATTCACAGCGGCATTTCCATGCAGCTTCCCTCTGGGAGCTAAGGTATGACTGTACCCCTGGATAATAATCCCAAAGAACACCACCAGCCTCCCATTGAAATGTCAACCAGGCACTCCTGTTGTAGGGAGTAACAAAGAGATGCTAATATAATTAATTATGAAGCCTCAGTACCCTCATTAACACATCTTTAGTGCCTAGATCTTTGAAAATCAGCTGTATAAAGTGACTGTCAGAGTTAATTCCTTATAAATTGCCTCCTGTCACATCCCAGCACAGCAGCAAGTTCTCTCAGGCCTTGGTGCTGAGAAATCTGGGGATTTTTTTCAGTTCTGATCCAGTTACATTGCTGGTATTAAGGGTATAAGCTGTTGAATAAGCAGGACTTTGTCAGGCTAGAGTAGGGGGGAAAAAAAGCCTTTAGTCAGCCCATCTTGCACAGTTAGGGGCATAAATAGGAAAAGTTTCAGTCAACTAGATGGAAAACTAAGGACAAAAGAAAAAAAAAAGCCAGGACTGACTGAAAGGTGTCACAGAATTTGGCATGAAAATGTTTCCGGACCTTTTTTTAAATTTGGGAATCGCAGCCAGTTTGTGGCTCTCCCTCCTCCTGCTGCCTTTACGACAGCATTCCAGCTCCAGGCCTCATTCCAGAGCATCCTCCCTCCCCTCCTCTCCCGCTCCCAAATATATATTTCAATAGGCTTAGGCTACATGGAGTTCCAAAACCAGCATGTAATTGGGGCAATTGTCTTTTACGCTTCTCCACAGAGAGCCACAGTCATGCAGCTTAAGCCCTGTTTTGTCACGTTTTCACTGTTTTTTTTTTTTTTTTAAGCTGGACTGAGATCAGTTCTTGTGTTGGAAACCCTACATATGTACTGAAGAAAAAAGTTACGGAAACTGGCTGTTTTGGTGGTTCTTTCTGTGATTTCTGAGTCCCAGACTGTCATTGCTACAAGATAAAGGGAGGCGATAAAAGTAAAGTGATCCTTACAAATCACTTGGCATTTTCTGCAGCAGTTGAAACACTCACACTGACACATCCAATTTGTCTATACAAGATACTCTGCTTCCCTTCATCTTCCATGTGCCTTTGAGAAGGTGATAATCTTCCTGCAGTGCATAATTTTGTGAAGTTAGCTCCCTGTGTTTGTATAACATGCTCCAGGATCCTTTGGGATCCCTGTTGTACTTGGGATAACAAACCAATCAAAATGAGATCTTTTTATTTGCCATTTCAGAAGTGGCTTTCACACTAAGTGATTTTGCTGGCAATATGCAAATTCTCTAAATGGAGGCGAAATTTATACCAAATCTGTCTTTCCTGCTGCATTAGCTGACATCATGGTAGGAGCATTATTTTATTCTCCACTCTTAAATTATGTATCTGTAGCCCAGTAAAGCTACAAGATATTTCTTGATCAGTCAGTGTTCATAGATATAACATTTAAGAAATGAAAGTAGCATGCTTGACATTAAATAAATACACAGATTTCTGAAGAGCAATCAAGAACTACCATGCAAATTCTGCTTGCTGGCTTTCCCTAAGCACAAAGGTGACGATCCCCAGGCAGATGTAACAGATTATTTCTGAATGTCCTTTTTTTTGAAACAACACTCCTGCAAAGGAGAGCCAGTTCTATTCACACGAGCAATACCTGTCCACGGTGCCTTCTGAGAAAACCAGCTGCTTCAGACACAACAATTAAAATTCCAGTAGCTGAGATAGTGGAGACACGGCACGAGTTGATGAAGTGATGTACAGAAGAGATAACTAATTTTTAGTCATGCATGGTTCCTGAAAATGGGATTAATTTAAGGGATCTCAGTGTTTCCAGCGCTGCAAAGGGTCAGGTCCCTTTTAGGAGTGGCACAGCAGATTGTACCTTCACTTCTGAGATGAGAAGCTGGACACGCTGCTACGAACTCAGCAGGAACTGGAGACCGAAAGGGGAGAGACGCTGCCAATCACGCCGTGCCAGCCCCCAGGCCCTGCCCAAGGCAGAGGCTCCCAGCTGCCTCCGGGTTGGGAGCACACTGACAGGCAGGGTCCGGGATGCTGAGCCTTTCAGAGACGCCCCCTTGGCCAGCCCCGGCGCTCGGCCCCGTGCCAGCCCCAGCGCCGCTCCAGCCCCGCTGGCACTGCCTTTGTGCCCCCGTGGCGGTGCCTTGCTGCCACCTGCCACAAAACCTGCCCCCGGCTCCTTCCCGCTCTGCTTGCGCTTCACTAACGTCTTTTGTCTTATTGTTAATCGTGAAGGAAGGAATGTGGGATAAACAATACCTGTACAGGGCAAGGAATTGCCCCCATATTTCACAAGGAGTCCCCACCTTTAAGCGAGATGGATTCTTTTGATAATGTATCACATCCCTCGGTGTAACAGGACTTTAGAAATGAGACAACACTGTTTTCTGATGAGGTGAAGACGTAGTTTTCAAAGCAAAAAGGGCACAGCATTTGCAGGGACATTTGGAAGTGGAAACAGGAAAAAGGAGGTCTGAAATGAGAGAAAATGCATGAGGCTGTTATGGAGGGACTGGAGAATAAAGAGCTGGGGGAGTCAGAGAGCTTGAGGGAACATCCTGAGGACCCAAACCCTCCCCAGGGTACTGAGACCTGGGGGGCTCCACGGACACTGTGGGGACCTTACCTGCCTTCAGGTTTGGTGGGTTTTAAAATCACAGCTCTCTAACAAAAAACAGATATGGGAGTAACTGATCATGTATTGTCCATATCCAAATAACAAGCACAAAATGTCAGCTCAAAGCCAATTCAAACTCCATAGTCCATCCTTTGGTTAATGCAAAGGCAATAGTTTAGTTCCCAGACCTCAGCCAGACCAAATCTGTCACCCTGGGCCATTCACAGTGCACAGGAGGGAAAGGAACAACCAGGGAGCAGAATTAGGTCTTGCTGGTTATACTAGTTAGGGAGGCAAGTAGGCTCTTGATTGACAATTCCTTGAAACACCCTTGCCGTTGTCTGGAGAGTTTGTTGGTTGGTTGTGGTTTGTTTTGAATAAAGGAGAATGTGTAAAAAGCTCTGCTCCTCTGAACAGAACCATCCATCAGCAAAAGGCAGTGCCTTCAACCCTGTGTCAAGCCCCTCCCTGCCTGTCCAAGCCCCGACTGATCCGTGCATGTTGTTTGGTTGTATCTGGAGGGAGCTGAGGGGAAGGTGTAAAAGGGGAAGGCTCACTTACTCTCTCTATTTTTGGGTACAATCTGCTGTTTGGCCTGTCTGGAGCCTCGACAGAACTGAATAGTTTCATTTATCACAAATCGAGGGCAGCGACTGCACCCACTAGTGGGGGGATTTTTACTGAGCTGCAGCTCCGGGTATTTGTTTTGCTCAGGTCACAGTGATCACACCCCAGTGTGCAGCTTGTTCCCACAGCTCAGTTCTCTTCCTGATGTTTTCCCCCCAGTGCTTCTTCCCTCACTGTTTTCTCTTTACCTCAACCTTCTCTTGCCTTCTGATCATTTGTTCCATGATGTGAAAGTGAAAACTTCCTACGCTTTGTCCCATGAAAGCACAGCTCAGCCACTTCAGAGAGACCTGGCAGCCTCAGGCCAGTGACAGCCCTTCCCCAGTTATCCCTGATTTTGCCTTATTTCCAGCGTGGAGGGAAAACAAAAACATCTCTCTATCTGATACTGCCAGGCCAGAAAGAAAAAGCAACATAAGATTTCTTGAAATACCTTTGCTGTATTGAAACCCCAGCAAATCAGAGAAATGGGAATAAAGGAGGATCAAAGTGCAGGTACTTACAACAGGCATTGTCTGGAGCTGCTTGCTCCTTTCTCATCCTCAGGGAAGAAAAAGCCCAGACATGCACCACGTTCCAGGGAACACATTCTGCATTTGCAGTAGCTTTGCATATTACTCGCTGGAAAGACTGTTGATTTATTTTTGGTCTGTGGTACTCAAATTCCAGTTTTCTTATCTCTTTGCCATCTCAAAAAACACAAACTTTTCTCCTTAAGTTCCCCTCTGACAAGTTATTTAAAGTGCTTAAACTGCAGTCTGTCTTTAGCATTTTTATGATGATGCAGCTTGTATATTAATTCACACTTGTAATATTTACTCCCCTACTAAACAGTAACATGCCTTGGCACTTCTAATCATACCAATTTAAAATAATTTAATGATGACTTAAGATGAACTATTTATAGAGGAAAAATCTTAAACATTAAGAACCTCTTAAAAAAAACACTCTACTATTGGGTTCAAATATTTAGTATCAGTTATTCAACGTAAAGTAAACTAAGATTTAAAAATCCCACTACTTCCTGAATTTAACTATTTGCAGTAGAAAAACTCATCCAACAATGCTTGTCTTTTTGGCCTACTCATTAAGGGGCAGATTGGCTTGTTACTGTTTTGTATCTTTTAGCTGATGTCTTAAAAATTAAGCCTTTCTCAGGCAGTGCTGAACCGGATCTCACCAATACCAGCAGCAGAGCAGTGGTTTATGATACAACAGTCGAGTTTCTGAATGAATACACTGAGGCAGAACCTCAAGTATTTTCTCCAGAGAAGGGACTGAACTCCTGCTGTGACAAAACCAGGATATTGTTTCCAATAGTCAAGTCTTTTAAAGCTACTTTGTAAATGGATGCTTTAAAAAAGGCGGAAACAGCTGAATGAGAAATAAGATTATATAAAGTGGACTCAAACCCACAGCTACAGACACCTGGTTGGAAACCTAAAGAGTTCTAGAGCTGTGGGGTTTGAGATGTTACACTTGCCCTGGAAGTGGCAGAAAGGACAGCAGCGCATAATTTGTCATAAAGTTTTGTAATTCACATCCTGACACGTGACCTGAGAAAAAATAAGTTCCTGTTGGAGATGCCAAACTTGAACTCTGGAAATTCAGATTAACTCCTGTGCAAATCAGGGAGAGGTTAGAGGGCTCAAAGGCCCCTCAGCACAACCCAGGGTGCATTTCTGTTCTTGGCTGTTCCGTGGGGTGTTGTGAAGGTTCACACCAGCCAGGGGAACAATCGCAGCAAATACACAGCCAGGATTTGAATTTCGCCAGGATTCAATTCCGTTGGGACCTTTATTTTGCTTTGGAAGGAGGTGCCACTGAGCCTCTCTCTGCTGCAGTTTCCCTGCCTGTAAAATGGGTATATACCGCGAGTTTTAGGGAATCTGATTTCACTGTGAATGGTGAAATGCTTTAAATTCCTCAGCCTTGCGCTCGGCTCTGGCATAAACGAATTCACATGTGCTCCGGCGGAGAGCTCAGCGCCGAGCCCCTGCCCTGCCGGTTCCCACACACAGCACCGGCCGGGACAGCTCCCCTGGGCCGGGTCATCTGTGCCCGCTCCTGCCCACCGAAGGGTCCGGGCGAGTCACAGGCAGGAAAACCCCTTCGCTCTGCGGCCTGTCCGCGGGGGCGGGACGGGGCAGGGTGGGGGTTGTGCGGCGNCCCATCCCCATCCTCCCTCCATCCTCCCCTCCGCTTTGTCGCCCCCGCCCCGCCGCCATCTCATCTCCTGGCAGCCCCCGCGCCCTCCCGGCCCCGCTGCCGCTCCTGCCCCACATTGCTCAGGGCGGGGGCGGCCAGCGCGGCAGGAGAAGGCGCCTTGGCCAGACCCGCGGCATTAGCGAAGGTGCCGGGGATATCCCGCACCGCCGTCCCGCACGGAGCCGCCGCCCGCCCAGCACGCCCCCCCGTGCCCGTGCCCAACATGGCCCCGCCCGCCTCACTTTACCGCCGGCGGGCTCGGCGCTCGCGTGGCGTCATCGCGCATCGTCCGTTTCCATGGGAACCGGCGGAGCGGGCAGTGGGAGCGCGCCGGGCCGCGACCCCCGGGAGTGACCGCCGGGAGTGACCCCCGGGATCCCCCCGGACCCCCAACCTCGCCATGTTCGCGGACGGGGCGGTGCCCGGCACCGACGTGCAGTCGCTGTGGAGGAGCGCCCGGAGCGCGCGCTGCGAGGCGGTGAGAGACCCCCGGCCCGGGCTGCGCCTTCCCCGGCCCTGCCGCGATCCTGCCCCCTCCGTGACCCCCCGCGCCTCCGGCCTTGTTTTACCAGAAAAGCTGCCAGACCGGCAGGATTGCCACAGCAGAAGCGGCAGCGCAGTCTCGCAGGGGCCGGGACGCGGCGGTGCAGACGGAGCAGGGCGAGGGTGCGCCCCGGGACTGGCAGCGGGAACCCCGAGTGGATTACACGGGCCTTCTCGCGTTCCTTCGCAGAGTGGAGGACACTGTTATCAAAGAGCTAGATAAAAACTGGAAAAGCCACGCCTTTGATGGCTTTGAAGTGAACTGGACAGATCAGAATGAAACAGTAAGTGGCAGAGTTTAAACCCTTGTCGTGGCCCAAGCAGGGCTGGTTGCAGTGGCTCTGACTCATTAGTTCTATTCCTTACTGCTGTGATTGTTCGTGCCAGGTTCTAATAATTAAACGTAACGAGGTGGGTTGTTTCAGGTTTTTTTCCCAGCTTTCTCCTTGCTTGGTAAAACTATTCCTCCTGCCAGTGACCGAGTTGGAGCAGGGATGTGAAAAGGTAGCCTGCAGTTGGTGTAGCTTCTCTTCAGCCCCTTTAGAGCACAGCAGACTAGCAGGGCTCTAGGAACAGTTGCAGTCAGTGATTTGGCAGCTCTTCCTGCTTAGATTATATTTGTTTAATGCACAGTGCTCAGGAATGGAAACAATTTGTATCAGACTGCAGGTTGGGACTGGCGTTTTCAAACGATGTGCCAGACTCACACGTGGGGGGCTGTGAATCCTTAAGCACAGCCTCGCAGAGCTGTGCAGGCTGAGAGAGGTAGTAATTGAGTGACAATTGGTTTGGTAGGGTTGTGTTGGGGCTTTGTTTCCCAGCAGGAATTCAACAACCTTTTCACATAAACCCTTGGGCAGAGGGAAGCCCATTCTGTAACCACAGGATCACATCGGGGGGGTGAGCACAGAGCTCGTTTCTCTGTGTTCAGAGACTTGCTTCAGTGCTTGGATTGGTCTCTCCCAGGTGCTGTGTTTGCATACTCTGTCATACCCAGAGGCTCAGGATCAAAACCTGCAGGTCACCAGTGTCTCATGGAATGCCACGGGATCCGTCCTCGCGTGTTCCTACGGCCGGTGGGTATCCAGGGGGAATGCAGCTGAGGCTGATGTGACAGCTCAGGCTGAACTGAGCTCTGCATATGTTTTCCTTCTTTTGTCAGTAATAAACTAACATATATACACATACGCACCTATGCCAGTTAAATAATTCATCTTCAAAGTAACAAAATCATGTCTTTTGTTTCTTCTGCCTTCCCCCCTGCCCCTAAAATGCATACATGATCTTACTGATTTGTTTCTAGATAGATTCTGTTTGGAAAGAAATCGAATGCAGTTGCAAATATCTGTAGGTGAGGTTTGGGAGACTGTGCTTTATCTTCACTGAGATGGTGGCGTTTCATGTGGGCTCTGAGCACCCAGGTGGACCTGGCACCTGTTCACATGTGCACTCTGTGCCACACACATGTTCTGGCACACAGTGAAGGGTTTCTGAAATGAGGCCTGGACACAACATTCACCCAATCCAGCAATGGCTGGAGCAGCCTCCCCTTCTTGGCCCCTCCTGCTGCCCTTACTCTTGTTTTGTTCTGCTCCCATTTCCTTCCATTAAAAGCCCCAGGAAAAAGCGTATCCCTGAAGGAATGTCTAGGGAAGAGTAAAACAGGGCAAACCTGTATGTTGGTTTCTCTTTCAAATAGCTGTTTGCAGATGGGAATGTGGTTTCTGTGTCTGTGGGGAGCCTGAGCAGAATTCCCTTCTTTCCATATGCAGCCTTTTGATTGTTCCTATTATTTGCATGGTGAGTAGGGTTTGGAATAGGGAATCATACCCATGATCTACTGGCTGGCACTTTGTTCTCTGAGCACAGACACGGACCCTGGCACATTCTGTATGAAGCAGCCCATAGAGAAGTTCCATCCCCTCATCCCAGTTCTCCTTCAGGCCGGGGGGCAGCACATGGAAATGACCCACAGGGCATCCCAGAGCTCTGCTGGACTGGGATCCTCTGTGGGACAGGCAGGGCAAGACGTAGCTTTCCCTTTTCCAGGTTGGATGATGGGGACTGGAGCACAGAGAAATCCTATGTTTGTACCTGGAACCTGGACAGAAGAGGGTTGAATCCACAGCACCCGGACCTGGTGGTGGATGTTCCCAGCTCTGTCATGTGCCTGGCTTTCCACCCCTCCCAGCCCTCACTGATAGCAGGTGGGTTGCTCTTACCTCAGACCCTGCCTGAAACACACCCTTATTTCTGCAGCCTGGATACTT
This sequence comes from Scytalopus superciliaris, assembly GCA_013400415.1. NCBI lineage: Eukaryota > Metazoa > Chordata > Aves > Passeriformes > Rhinocryptidae > Scytalopus > Scytalopus superciliaris. Next base: position 278,276 of record VXBX01007118.1, read on the forward strand.
TCTTCTCTCTCTCTCTGAGTTCAGCCTCAGACTTCCTGCAATAAGAACAGAGTTGCAGCTCCTCAAACTGAGGAACTAATGCTCACCAACATGGATAAGTGCACTGTTACCTCTGAACTGGGTCTTGCTACGTCTTCAGTGACATCTGCCTTTGTATCATCTCCTCAGGGAGAGATGACAGAAGGAAATCCAGCCCTGGGTGTAAGGGAAGAACATACTTGTTTGAGCAGAGCAGTGTTCTCTTAGAGCAGGCTGTGCCCTGTACAGAGCTGCCCACCCTTTGAAGCTGGCAGGCCTCTTCCCACCATCGTTCCATTTGTGCATTTGTTCTGAGCCATCAGGCCTTAGAGGGTGTTCTTTGTCTTTTCAGGTGGCCTTTTCAGTGGGGAGCTGGTGGTGTGGGACACCAGCAGGACAGAAGACCCTGTGATCTGGAGGACAGGGATGACAGATGACACCCACACTGACCCAGTCTATCAGGTAACAGAGAACATCCACAGCAGACAGGGCTGGGGGAGGTGACAATTGCCATTGCTTCTTATCCACAGCCAGCCTGCTGCATTTCAGCAGTTACAGTCTCCTTTGCTGGCTATTTTCCCCAAAATCTGTCTGCTGAACACACACCTGTAAGAAATAACCTCTCACCGAGGAGCAGTTCTATTCACATGTTGTAGCCCCTTACTAATTCTGATGCAGCCAACAGTACTTGTGGTGGTTTAAAAACACAAGCAGATCCTTGGGTGGAAGCTTAGAGCCACATGCTCTGAGGGGATTTACAAGCATGTCCTGCAGTCTGGCTTCCTAAGGATTTTGTCCTCCTGGGGCCCTGTGGCTCTGGGCAATCTGTATTTCCTCATCTGAAAGGGAGGGAAATGCTGCTGTTGTAGCTGGGTGAAAGTCACAAAGGTGAGGGCAGGTGAACCATAGGAACTGCAACAGAGGGTTCAGTCCTGAACAGCTGGATGCATTTCCCTCCTCACATCTGGCTGTGCCAGCTCCCAGCTGGTTTGGTACCAGATTCACTGGCTGCTCCCAGCTCTGCTCCTGCTGCATCCTGGCAGGTCCAGGCACCGTGGGCAGCCAAGCATAAGCTGGGCAGTTGTGACAGTCCCCCTTGTCCTGAGCTGGTGGCCTTTGCAACAGGTTCAGTGGTTACCTGACAGCAGGCACAGACCCCACTGGCGGCTGCTGAGCGTGTCCACCGACGGGAAGATCCTGGTGTGGAGGGAGCAGCAGGATGGGCGGCTGGCCTTGGCCGATGGGTTTGCCATTGTGGCACAGCAGATCCCTCGCAGCACTCGGCTGAGGAAGGTGAGTTCAGCAGCAGAAAGAGCTGATTTCACAGAAACACCCTGGAGCCCACATGTCAGAGCTCACCCTGCACACGAGAAGGACCAGGAAAATCTCACTCTGAACATCACAGTAACCCTTGACCCCCATATCCTTTACCATATTGAAGTCACTCTTGGAAGACTGGCTACAGCTGAGGCTTTACTGCTGGGATGGAGAAGAGAATTTGCTTGTAATGATATTAATTCCCATGAGTCCCTCTGTGGGAGAGTGCAGCAGGGGTTAAAGGCTGAGCAGTGCCCCTGGGTCCGGGGCAGGCTGGGCCATGCTGCTCTGACTGTGTGCGCCTCTCTGTGGTGCCCCAGCTCTCACACAGCTCTGTCTCTCCCTCTCTCTCCCCCAGTCGGCCTGGGCAGATGCAGCCGTGGGGGTGACCTCGCTGTCCTTCTCACCCTTCGACCCCCACGTGTTTGTGGTGGGTGTGGAGGGTGGTTATTCCCTGAGGTGCTCCACTGCAGCCCCGGCTCCAGCTCTCCCTCCCACGGGCAGCTCCGTTCCCCTCCGGGCACCGGCAGAGCTCGCCTTCTCCCCCCACGCCGGGCCCGTGTACTCCGTGAGCTGCTCCCCCTTCCACAGGCAAGTGCTGCATGTTGGGCACAGTTATCCTGCCCCCAAACACACGGTTTTCAAACAGCCCCTGGAGGGATGTGTGTGCAAGTTCCACGATAGTGTCACCTGGCATTGGGAACTTCCCATGAGAGGGGAAATGATGTCCCCTGGCTCTGTGAAGCTGCCCACTGCTGCTGTGTGCACATGAGCAACATTAGCACCTTCCTTGGATCATCCTGGATGTTATGGCTATAAATCAGCTTAAAGACAAGGGCAGGAGCTGAAAATGTCCTTTCCTTGGGCAGATCACTAAGTATCTTACTAAAAGATTTTCTGACATCAGAAATCTCACTGTAGCTGCTGCCAGAATTTAAATGAGAAGCTCCCATCTCTGCCAGCAGCTCACCCACCATCCACAGAGGCCCCAAGCACGAAACATGCTGACAGCCCAGGTTTGCATTTAATTTGCATGAGACAAACCCAGCTCGAACAATGCCCAGCTCTAGATCAGCAGTTCTCAGGCATCCCTGGGCCACAACCCACCAGCAACTCTCACTGGTCAGCACAAGCCCTCATTAAGCTTAATTGAGGGCAGTAACAAAGCTGCATCTCTACAGCCCAGGGCACAGCTTGGCAGTGGCTGCTTTAGGAAACACACTCAGCCCTTTACAAAGCAGGAATATTGTCTGAGGTCACTCTCCTTGACTGATTTTTGTTCCATATTTTTAGCAATGAAGCAAAACCATGCTGTTTCTCGCTTCCTCCCTCCCCCAGGAACCTCTTTCTGAGCTGTGGGACTGATGGACAAGTTCACTTGCACTCCATGCTGCAGACACAGCCCCTCTTTGCCCTGCAGTTGTCACAGAAATACCTGTTCTGTGTGCGCTGGTCTCCCGTCCGGCCACTGGTCTTCGCAGCTGCATCTGGGGAAGGCAAGTACCTGCAGGTGCCTCCCCTTGGGCATCAAGTTAAGCTTGCTGGGTATTAATTAGTACAAGTCAGTTGTACTGATCACCAGATCTCACAAGCAGAGAGCAGTGTCCATTCCTTGCAGTTAGTACAATGGAGTAATTTTTGAGTTAAAGAATGGAGATCTCACAGAATTTGCCAAGCTGGTTTCAGGTTTCTGACAACAGAATAAAGCCATGCTGTCTTGCAGTGATGTCAGCTGTCACAGCCTAGACAGCATCAGCAGGGGAAACAGGTTAAAAATAACTTAGTCCCAGACTAAGCAGATACTCACCTGTTCAACACAATGTCTGTGCCACAAGGCTGCACTCAATGTCTGTGTCTCCAGGAGAGGTGCTGCTGTTGGACCTGGCGAGGAGCGCGCGGAAGCCGGCGGCGTCCCTGAAGCAGGCCCTGAGCCACTGCCCCGTGTACTGCCTGGAGTTTAACAGCAAGCAGACACAGCTGCTGGCAGCAGGGGATGCTGCTGGGACAGTCAAAGTCTGGCAGCTGAGCTCCGACTTCACCGAGCAGGGACCAAGGGAAATGAACCACCTGGAGCAGCTGGCAAGTGAGAGCACAGACTGAGGCAGCAGCTGCAGGAAGCTCCTTGCTGCCCTGGCTGCAGGAACAGCTCCCCACTCACCTCTTCTGGTGTTGGAACACACAGGTAACCCACAGCTGGAGCTGCACCCATGTAACAGTTAAATTTGCATTTCACCATTAAACACAAGGTGATGTGGTTCGACCAGTAACTTTTATTGAAGCACACTGCAACATGTTTCTGTTCCCTAAGAGTTTTAAGCTAAGCACTTTAAGGTTACATCATAAAGTAACATTGATTATTGTAGAGCACAGAGAGAGAGACACATGCAGAGCTACAGTCAGCAAACGTGAGCATGTCCTTTGCATCTTCTGGGTCTAGTGTTTTCGATCAATTTACGAAGAGTGAACGTGTAAATTCTATGTAGTCGTAGGCAGAAGGCAGTTCCCTGCCCTTGCCATCCATGTAGGGCTTCATGTGAGAGATGCAGTAATCGGCCTGTTCCCGGGTCAGGTTCTGGAAGAGACACAGCACGGAGGTGAGAGGGGCCCTGGGGCTGTGAGTGGGGCAGTTCCAGGCAGCCCTCCCCTTCCCTGGGGCAGGCACAGCTACGCCCAGCATGGGAACGCTCTGGCTGTTGGCACTGGCTGGTTAAGGGCTGGAAGGCCTGACCGGAGTCTTCCCATCGAAGAGAACACAGAACAGGTAACAGACACAAGGAAGCACTGCAATCTCTTTATTTCCCTGCCAGCTGGTGGGATTTAGACAGGAAAAACTTGCTGTCTTGGCAGGGCAGCGAGAGGGAGGAGGTGTTCCTACTTTCTAGGCTTTGGCTGAAGTTTCTCCTTTGAATTGCTGTCTGGAGAAACATCTCCCTCTAGTCTCCCAAATGATGAAGGATTCTGAGCACAGTGCACCCCCTTCCCAGGCCTCTGAGTAGCTCTTGTTTTACTCAACCTGAGCAGTTCTTTATCAGTTAAAGCTTTTCCTCTTCTCTAGAGCCAAGAAAGGAACTGAGTAGGGCTGTCAACAGCAATTTCTGTGTTTGCTACAGAGGATCCCCTGACAGGGTCAGAACTGACCCAGCCCCAGTGACATGACCCTCCGAGCCATTAGAGCTGGGCTTTGTTCCCAGTCCATCACCAGAAAGCCTTGGGTGTTCCTCCCCAGCGGGTCACAAGCAGCACTCACCTGGTAGAGCTCCTCCTTGGTCACATAGGGCTTCCCCTCGGAGCTGAGGGCACGGAAGGCGCTCTCGATCTCCTCGCTGGATTTCACGTTCTCCGTTTCCCGGCTGATCATGAACGCCATGTACTCCTGCAGGGACACGTGGCCATCCCTGCCAGCAAAACACAGCGTGAGCACCCACAGCATGGCACTTCCAGGCCCTCCAGAGAGGGGCTGGAACTGCTCTGGGAGGAGTGAAAGCCTTAACACGGGTGATTCAACACCAGATCACTGCCCCAAGTCCGTTTCTTCACCCATGTCAGACTTTCACATGAGTTGTGCAAACAACCCTGGCTCTCAGGCTGTGAGGGATCTTCCAGCCAACTCCCCAGCCAACACTGACACACACTTTGCAGTACAGAAAAGGTGCAGCCCACGTACCTGTTGGGATCTACAGTGTCCAGGATAGACTCAAACTCAGGGTCTGGCTCTCCCTCCTCGACCATGGGCAGGTCGTAGCCGAGAGAGCGCAGGCAGGACTTAAACTCCTGGTGATTAAGTCGTCCAGATTTGTCCTTGTCAAAGTGCCTAAAAACATAAAACCAGAGCCCATTTTTAAGTGGCAATTGTTGGGTCCTCTTAGATGTTGAAGTGGGCTGAGACCTAGAACAGGTTACAACTAGCTCACTATTGTATAGATATTCTATCTAACATACATAAAAAAGTTGGAAAAATTCTTTACTTTGCTTAAAAAAATCCTAAAAATGGCTGTATTCCCAGCTGGATTACATTGGCACTCCCAGTTCCTACAGCAGTGCCCCCAGGAAGGGCTCTGGGGTGGCTGTGCCCCACCAGCAGCAGGGGCTGGAGGCTGTTGCCCTCTGGAGCAGCTCAGCACAAAGTGACGCCAAACCAAAGTGAGCACAACGGATCTATCAGAGAATCCTGCAAACAGGAGCCACCCCCATCCCAGAAATCTCCCAAGTATGCCTCGGGTGTGTGTTCCCTGCACTCACTTGAACATCATGCTGAACTCCTTCAGGGCCTCCTCGGTGACTCCAGTGGTGTTCCTGAAAGGGAAGCAGCAAAGCTGGTGACCAGTTCCTGAGCTGTGGAACTCTGAGTCCATCTGCCCCCAGCCACAGGGAGAGGACAAAGGAGCAAACAACCCTTACTGAGAACACTTGTAATGGAACCTTCCACAGTTGCACAGAATAAATTGACTCCACTGAGATGCCACCATTGCTCGTGGCCAACAGGAGCTATTCCCAAACTTCCTCCCTCTGCAGGGAGCCAGGAGGTGGTGGGGATGTACAAGCTCCCTGCATCCTTCAGCCTGACCACCAGACACTCATTAGCACAGACCACTCCAGCTCTGGCTGCAGACACAGCCAGCTGTGCCCTCGTCCTTTCCCCCTGCCCAAGCTGGACCCTTTCAGCCACCCATGGGCTGGGCAGTACCGAGCCTGGATCTGCTGTTCCAGGTTGTGCTGCATCCTCATGCCCAGCTGGTCCAGTTGGTCCCACTGCTGTGCCAGCCCCACAGTGCTGTGCTCTGTGTATTTGTTGTCCAAGATAAGTGCCTCTTCCATGGCTGCCCCAAGGTCCTCAATCTTCTTCAGCTGGCTCCTCATAGCTCGGATCTCCTGGTGCTTGCGCTGTGGGGAGGGAGCAAAGGGGAGAGAAGCCATGGAGCACCAAAAAGAACTACCTTAAAAAGCCACAACACAGGCTGGCAGGGGGGGAAGGGTCAGGCTCTTTTTCTGCTAGGACTATATGTACATATACTGGGATTTGTAAACTAAGATTCACAACAAGGTTCCCCTTCATGTTCACTATTGGAAACCAACAACAGGGCTTGCAAAGCAGTTCTGGAGACAAAAAAACCTGTTATTAGGAAATGTGCTGAAAATCCTGTATCCTCCCTAAAGCTAGAAAAGGAGAACTACATCAGTGTTGTTTAATGGTCTGTGATGTGAGCAGATACCAGACATGGGAATAGATAACCCCAGAGGTCTCTTCAGTACTCAAAATGGCTAAAATCAATTAAGATTTTACCATATAATTTCACACATTTCCCTTCCCACCCTCTGTTCCCAAGTCAGTTGGGAATGCTGCTTTAGCCAGAGGTGCACATGTCTTACTTTAGTGGCTTCCAGCTGTGACTCCAGCGTTCCCGATTCCTCCACCATACACGACCTAAACACAGAACCACAGTGAGGGAATGCACTTCTCCCATAAAAAATGGCATGTGGGGCTTGAAATTAACAGTCCTTCCTTGAAATGAAAAATCCTTTCAGCAGTATTGTTGTCCTATAGGTATTTCAACACTGTTTTTGTGTTTTGTTTGTTCTGACTCATCCTGTTTCATACTGACACGTGTAACATCTTGTCTGATTTTTATTTCTATACATAGTTAATTTCTAGCCCCATTTGAAAGGCAACGTGATCAGCAGCCACACTTCATGCCAGACTCAAAGCACCAGCTTTACTGGACCTCACAGAATTAGAACTTAGTGCAGTCCCACCCCACTCCCCGTGCCCAGCACACACACACACCAACTGCAGGTGAGTCACTGGAGATGGGCTGGATTTGCCAGTCAGGTACAGGGGCTCTACAGAGGTGTGTTACAGGGGGGGACACGGGAGTAAAAAAACATGGTGAGAACTACTGGTTTGGTTGAAAAGTAATCTTAATGTGGTGTAATCCCTGCAGAGAGCTACAGACCTCTGCTGCTCAGCAGTGCCTGCTGGGCAGGTGCCTCTCCCAGCCCACCTCTCCACGCTGCACCCGGAGCAGCTGAGGCACAGCCACTCTGCTCAGGGATTCCCACTGAACATGCAGGTCACCACTGTGGCCAGGCTCTCTGAGATCTCCTAGCTATGGACAGTCTCTGGATGCTGCTTCTCCCCACCCAGGATGCCAAGCAATCTTTAGGCAGCCGTGTTTGGGAATCTCTGTCCTTCCAACACGTACGGTGAGAGCTCACACTGAATGACCTGCACATGGACAGTGAGTCTGGGCACTGTGCAGGTGGGGTGTCCTCCCCTCTGACTCTGTGGTATTTAAGTTCCTAAAACCTGAGTCTCTGGTATTTCAGTCACTAAAACCAGGTTTTCATCCTCACTGGAATATCTTCTCCCACATGCTTTTGAGCTTCTCGAGAAGGGGATTTCAAGTGCTGAATCCCTGTGTGGCAATGAAAATGCACCAAACACGTGGGTGTTTCTCACCGCAGGGTTAAGGCTCAGACTCAAGGCACGTCTAGAGGTGAAGCACAAGCCCAGAGCCCTGAGCAGAAAGCTGGGAACCAACCATGGAAAGAGTCACCAGGGAACCAAACTTCCAAGCATCTCTAAGCCGTGAGAGTTAGTTGGAAGGAAAGCGAGCCTTGGAATTAAAGAGTGCGTTTGAAAACCAAAGTGAGGTAAGAAAATAAGAGGAAAAAACCTTCCAGATAGATCATCCCCAACTTCATACTGATAGACACGAATGACACGACGATATGCTATGCTAGTCAAAGGAAAGAAACCAAGTAAATTCCAAAAGGGAAGAAAGAAAGAACAGAGGAAAGAACACACCGAAACACGGCCACTGCAGTGGAGCCACACTCCAAGCCAGCTCTGCCTTGCAGCAAACACAAGCAAGTACTTAATGAGAGGACATTATTCAAATGCTGGTTGCACATACACAAAAATAATCTGTTATTATTTTCATGTGAGTCACCAAAAAGTGAGTCTCACTATGAGAAAAAATGAAGTTTTGATTATTTAAAGGCGTTTTTCTTCCTAAACTCCAGATTATTCCTTCTCTCTTTCCCATTCCAGGCAGTGCTGGGTACACACAAGCAGCTGCAAAGCAAGGTGTGTGCAGGGCAGCTCTTCTCCTTCCCTCTTGCCAAGCCAGGCTAAGCACAGCCAATGCCTCTTGGAACTAAATCCGTGGGTTTAATCTATTCAGGCAGAATTAAGGTCAAATTCTGCCTGGCGTATCAGCAGCCTTCTGGTAATTTGTTCAACAAAAGAGCCTGGCATGAGGATCCCCAGCTCTGACCCCACGTCTTTGAGTAAATGGGTCCTTTCTGTCCAGTCGTTCTTGGATACCAGAACTGACCTACAACACCCTTGGCAGAGGAGCAGGGAATTCAGCATCCATTCCAGGAAAACAGAACCAGCTCGGTTCTATTATTTGTACAACAAAAATGGTGCAAAGTGTTTTTATCTGGCAGGATCCAAGACACTGTGATCATTACAGAGAGAATCAGCAGCACAGTCATCTGCAAGGATTCCACCCTTTTCTTAGGAAAAGCCTTCTCTTTAGGAGCAAGGCCCGGCCTCCTCCAGCCTCTGCCCTGGCCCAGACACTGTTTGTTGGCATTTTACATCAGGGCTCATCACAAAGCTCCCATTGTGCTGAGACTTGTCCTGCTGAAGGAATTTAACTGGACAGACACACTCGCAGAGGGTTTGGATCTGAAAACATGTAAAGATCTTATTATTTCCTTTCCACTTCCAGACAAACGACCGGCAGACATCCTTACTGGGAACTGTTCCCATGGGCACAGGGTGGCTTAAAACTGCCACTGTCAAAGTGCTGGCAAACCCCTGCAAGCCCATGGGCTGCTGGTGGAAGGTTTGTTTCCCTCTCAAGGCTATGACCTGTGTGGGCCTTGGTTCTGCAGCAGATTAAAAACTGGGCAGTTCGTATTTGCAAATACAGAGTTTTAAGATACATAATTTCAGTAAAGCCCCATCATAAGACCCTTCCCTTCTCCTCACCAAAACAATCAATACTTTGGAGGTTTCATTGTTCTGAGAACAGTTCTAGTTGAATGTTTTATTTCACTATGCACGTCTCTAAACTGGAAAACTAGGAATGTCAGAATAGTCTGCCTTTGGAAAACAGCTCCATTCTCACATTCTTATCAATTTAAAAACCTTTTCCTGTGCAAGCCCTTGGTGAAAACAAAAACAAAAGTCAGGACTTCAATGGTGTGCCAGAGGCTGCCCATTGTAATTTCTTCTGCTTTTGATTAGGAAATTGTTACATTTCTATTGGTTTATATTAAACTCCTCCAAAAATCCCCTTTCCTGTGTCTGTGCACCTCAGCCACAGGTGCTTTTCAGATAAAATGGGTTTCAGCACAGCTTTTACAAGCAATGTAATGACAGAAGAAAACACACAGACAGAGCAGAACACATCACCAAAATCTTAAAGATATAAAATTCAATACTAACCCATCTAGCAGGTAAGTCCTGTAGAATGTGAAGATCCAAGCATCAGGCAGCAGGACAGAGACAAGACAGTAAGAGAGGGACAGAGATTTGGGTGGGAAGCAAACATCAGAAAATTAAAAATCATATTTATATTTCATTTCTTCATGAAGACCCAAATAACTCTTTGTAAACACACAGACACAGAGAATCACAGGGCTACATGAAACAGAACTCACCTCCTCCAACCCCCAACCAGAGCCTGTCAGAGCTGCTGACAGCACTGACTGAGCAGGGGCACCTGTAACACTCAACCTGGAGAGTTTTACTTCTAACACAGTTGTTAAATCTTTACTCCCTCTGCTCAGAGAAGGTTATTATGAGACAGCAGCCCAGGGAAGGGATTACCAAGTTTTAAGCTTTTTTTCCCAGCTTCTCTCTCTACTGGAACTCCAGTGAGATCCCAGTGCACTGCTCAGTACAAAAGGGGCATTAACAGAAATGCTGTTGGCACTTCAGGCTGCCTGGAGCTCTTTGTGCTCCACCTCCCCAGCTGTGCTGCAGGCTAGTAAGGAATAACTGGAGACCTGGAATTACTGCAGGAAAACAAATTCAGAAGCAGGAATGTTTTTAAAGTCTGGTATTTCAGGGTTTTCCTCTCTCCTGTAGCCAATGGGGCCTCCCTCAAATCCCAACTGCAGGAGATGAACCAAGTCCTGATAAGCTGTTTTTAGCAGGAGATATTTACAACTTAGTCCAAAGAGGTATAGGATGGATACAAATACTAGCTGAGGAATTCCCTAAGGGCAGCTCCTGGAAAGCCAAACTATACCTGGTCTCCTGGATCCACTGATGGAAGGCATTGGCATGCTGGGCAAATTCCTGGCGCAGTTTGTCGTTCTCTTCCTGCCTTCGCTGCTCCTTCTGCAGCTCCAATTCACGTTCCTGGGAAATGAGCAGTAAGTTTAAACAGAGAAATGATGTGATTGTCATCATCCTGCAACAACAAGTAAAAACTCTGCATCCCAGCAGAGTCCTGAGGCCCAAAACAAGACTGAGTGCTCAGTGTCCTGGATATCCAGAGAAAACCATCTCGGGTGACAACTCAGAACATTCCTACTGAGGTCATTGGGACTGGTATTGAACCAGCAGCTGTTTCATTGCACAGAAGAGAAGTTAAAGTTATTTTACAGTTAGCAAGTGAGACACACGTGCCTTGTCTTTGGAAAGGCCACAAGTGGAAAACCACCAAACAAGTGACAACAGCACAAGTTTATGGTGACATTTCTTTGCTCACAAATTTGTGGGTATTTCCACCTGCACTACAGTGACAAACTCTTGTACTGATTATCTCAGGGGACAACCTCCAGGGATAAGTGAAAGGCCATAATCTGGAAAGACTCTTTCCCTCTGTGACTTGCCTTGATGATTTTCTGCAGATTCCTCCAGGTTTCTTCAAGAGCCTCCATGGTGAACCAGGTGTAGGGGTTGGAGGCCACTCGGAAGCTCTTGATCTGGCGATCCAGCTCTGCCAGCTGGTTGAAATCAGCCTGGGCAGAGCTGAGGGAGGACCTGAAAGCGTCGTGAGCCTCTCTGAGGGCTTTGATCTCCTCCAGGGAGTTGCAGCGCACGGGGTCCGTCAGGTCCTCCTCGGCGTTCTCAAACCAGCTGTTGAAGGCAGATGCCTTCTTTGCAAACGTCAGGAACAAATCCTCCACCTTGGGAAAAGAACAAACCCAGGTGTCCAGTTATGCAGACATGCAGATACTCTGCAGGAGCTCATCTGGAGTTAACATGCATCATATTACTCATTTCTTGCAAACATCTCAAAAATTCTGGTGTTAAGTCTCCAGGATCTCCACAATCATTAGGTGCAAAGGCACGAACAAGCTACAGAAGCTGCAAGTATCTGTGTTTTATAAAGGGCACAGTTAGATTTTTGTAGCCCACCCACCTTTCTGAAGTGCTCCTGAGCCTCCAGGAGTTTCTTTTTCCTGGCAGCAGAGTTGGCAAGCAGCTGATTCCAGCGTTTCATGAGGGAAGCGTGCCGGGCCTCGATGGCCTTGGACTGGATGTGCTTGGCTGCCAGCAGCTGGTCTTTCAGAGCAGTGATATTTGCAATTCCCTCCTGCTGGAAAGCCTGAAGGCCAGCATCAAAAGTTTCCTGGGGCATTAAAAGAACAAAACATACTTTAGATTGTATTTTAATTTAGACTTCTCAATATCCTGCATATACTCTTGTGTAGTGTGGAAGAGTTCCCCTGTTCTCTCCCTCCCTCACGGGGTGGCAGCAGCACTGACCTGTTTGGTGAGCAGGGTTTGCACTGAGGAGAGGTCACGTCCATAATCATCTGTCTTCAGGCTGTTTTCCTTCTCACCTGAAGAATTAAACAGATTTTGTAAAGATGTCATTTCTCCATCTCAGACATTCCCTCTGTTCCAAATCAGGTTAGCACAAAAGCAGAAGGCAGGAACAGCACTGCTGGGTTTAGGTCTGCTTGTTCCAACAGCAAGTGAGGAACTACTGGAGATCTTTGGAATGAAGGAGCATTACAGTCTGTCTGTGACCAAGAGCTGTGCTCCAGCACAGAACATACCTATCCATGACTCCACCACATCTGCTTTCCAGTTGAACTGGAGGAAGGCTGAGTTCTCATCCAGTTTGGCTTTCCTCTGAGCTGCTGCTTTCTCCAAATCTGAAACCTTGCCTTTGAGCCCCTTCATCTTGGCAGTGATGTTTGCCTCGTGGTGATTGTTCTACATGACAGAGGGGGAGGAAAAAAAAAAAGCATCCCTTATGATGTTCAGGTTATCTGAGGCATCCAGGACATTGGTGACAGAGCAAGGACTTGAGCTGAAAGGTTTTGTCTGAGAAACAGCTCTGAAAGCAGAACACCCACAGCTTATTCAGCTGCAAAAAAAATGACTAAGAGTTCTTTTCAAAGAGATGACAGACAAGAGCAGGTCTGCTGTGACATGAAGATGTCCTGGGGAGCCTCTGAAGGTTTCTCTTTGCCAGTTTCTGCTCACCTTTTTAATGAGATCCTCCCCGTTAGCACAAACATCATTCACTCTGTCCTTGTGCACAGTAAAGTCAGTCTCAAATGCCTCGTGCTTCTTCAGCAAACCCTGCAAATGTGAGACACAGGCCCTTCTAAAAATCATTTCTCATCATTTATTAAGAAGTAATTAATTGTTATTAATCAACTAGCATAAGCTCTTTGACAAAATCTGTTAATTGTAGCTGGTTAGCACAACCTGCTGTTTTCCTGTGGACTAAAGGGGACTGATACTGACTTCCAATCTAGTCCAGCCATTGGATGTAACCAGAATGTCCATCAGAGTCAAGAGATGCAAAGGTACACTAAACTGCAAGTCATTTCCACAGGAAAAAGCACACTTGGGAGGGTTTTTATAAAGTGAAGTCATGTTTTTTTACAACATAGGCCTTCAAAGGGAGCCAACAACAACCTCTTTAACTGTCCTTCCAGTCAAGAGGTTTGTTGTGCTCTAACCAACAATGACAGCAAGGTGCTGAGAGCCTCCTCCATACCTGGATAGCAGCAAGTGTGTCCCCATAGTCCTCACTGGCTACCAGTGTCATTTTCTCATTGATCCAGGCTTCTTCTTCTTCAACATTTGCTACAAACTGCTGGTACTCCAGAGACTCCTCCAGACGCTGACCCCTGGGTGGGGAAGGTCAAAGGAGTCAGTGCTGCTTTATGGCTTTTAGATGAGATAAAAACTGTGCAGAGCCTGAACCCCAAACACACACTCATCCCCACTTCACTCCATTCCTGGAGCTGCAGCTCTAGGAATTCCCTGGACCACAAAGCCTGGAGCTGGCCAAGGGCTGAAGGGAACCATCCCCCTGAAAAACCTCCTGGTAGTGGATTAAAGATGATTTCAAGTCTGTGGTTTCCAACTGGTGCAAGAAAAGGCTAAACACAACAGACACCTCAAATAGAGACTCATGTTTCTACTGAGGAACATTCTCAATAGTCTTTTAGAGCAGCATGTGAGCCATACCCTTCACCCCTGAAATTTAGTAAATCTGGTCATTATGAGTCCATGTAACTGTTTTAATACTGAATTTTACAGAAGTTCATACCTAGCAGCTGCCAACTGTTTTAGCTCCTTCCAGTGATCCACAAACTGAGCCAGTCTCTGCTGTATCTCCTCCTTTCCAATTGTGTTGTCATCTGAAAGCTTCTTGCCTGTGTCCAGAACACCCTGCAGAGAACACACAGTTAACAGAACCTGCTCTCCTCATATTTATTCTGTTTGGGTTCCAGCAAACCTGCTGTGGGGCTTTAACTCTGCCACAAGCCAGAAAGGTGCTGCTTACAGAGACACCTGTCAAGGAGAGGGATTTACCTGGATAGCTGGTTCATGGGCAGCCAATTCTGCCTCCAAGCGCTTGTGTTTCTTCCTCAGGTTCTGCACCCCAGTCAGGTCTCTGCCATAGTCCTCTGAGCTAACCAACAGTTTCTTCTCTCTAAATTCAAGAGAGAACAGAGTAAGATCAAATTTGAAAATTACTTCTGAAGTTCAAACCTGACAAAAAGCCTCCCAAACTTCAGATAAGGAAGCACAAAAATTGTGGATGCAAAAACTTGTGTACTTCTTAGTACATTCAGGGATATCGTGTGGGGGAAAGGAAGAGGTGACAGAGGGCTCATCATTTATCTCTGAAGGACACAACCTTGTTTTCTTTTTAAAAGTAGAGATGCCTTTTGTAAAGTTTACCTGCTGTTGTCCAATTTTTTGTTTGCTTGTTTTAAAAGCACAACAAAAGAAGTGCTCTAGTTGGAATGATTCTATCAGACTCCTGAGGTACTAACACCAACATGGAAAGAGATCTGATTAATTACTACAACTGGCTAGAATTAAAAAAAACACTTGCAACTGAAAAAGGTTTGAATTCTTGGTAGGATTTTCCCTAAAAAGACTAGAGTCAAATTTCAGCTATTTGCTCTGAGTCTGAACAGTGTTACATTTTCTGCTTCTTGGGATTTGGCCACAGAAAACTGCAGATAAGAAGCCAAACTTGAGTTTTCCTGCAATGGGAGCAGAGGTGGTTTCCTGTAGACACACACTTGTGGAAAGGCAGCTGCAGAGCCACACTACAAGGCTGGGGGTGTCACTGGCAGTCAGAACGTGCCCCCAAGGCCAGAACTTGCAGGACACCCACTTGATCCAGGACTCCTCGTCGTCCATGTCGCGGAAGAACTGGTGCAGCCGGTGGGACTCGTTGAGCTTGGCCCGCCGAGCGGCCGCCATGCTCTTGATCCTCTGGAAACGCCCGTTGATGGTCTCCCGTTTGTCTTTCACTTGGGAAGTGTCAAAGGCACTGCTGGTCATCAGACTGTCAGCCTGGCTGTTCAGGTCCTTCAGCCGGTCCTGCACACGTGGGGGACAAAGGGGGGAATTGCTTGGATCCCGTTTCTATGCTTGTCACGTCAGGATACAAATCAGACCCTGACTGTGCAGTCAGAGCTGTTGCCAACAAGTCTGTGACTGCAGCAGGGACTAAAGTGGCATCTGGAGAATTTATAGGGCTATGATTTATTTTCCAAAACTAGGAGACAAAGCAATACCTCATGAGCAGATATATCAGCTTCCAGTAACTGATGTTTTTTCAGAAGGTTGTTAACGGATGCCAAGTCCTTCCCATAGTCTTCAGATGCCAACAAAGCCTCCACCTGGGGATGGAGGAGGGAAAAAGGAGAACAAATTATGTTTTTACAAGTTCATTGAAATTACAATGCTTTAAAACTGTGCAAATTACTTCTCAGTTTTCTACAGTGTGGATAAACCTTTGCCTTGTCATCTTTTTAATACCTGAAACATTCCATGCAAATTTGCTGCTTCTCACCTTACTGTTCAGAACCAATAACATGGACACATCCACAGGACTTTTATTGGTAATAAAGACTTTTTAAAAAATGAACCTAGACTTACTCAAAGGTCAGTAGTGCTCCACAGACTAACATCAGCAGAGGGAATAAAAAAATCGGAAAAACAAGCCTTGCAAGTAATTAATTCCCATCTTAGTTACCTCTGAAAGCCAGAAGTCAAAGTCCTTGATTCCAGTATTGAAATTCTGCTGTTTATTGGCTTCTTTGAGTTTCTGACTCTTCTCTGCTGATTTCTGCACAAGGAACTGCCACTGGTCAGCCAGGGCAGCCAGACGTGCCTGTCAGAAAATGGGAAAGTAGGAGCATGAGTCCTGAGAAATGCCAAGCCAGAACATGGTGCAAATTTGGCTGTTGATTCCAGATATACAAATGACAGTCACTATTCCATGCTGCCGAGATATAATTTAGTTCAACTTTTATAGCCCAGTCGGGACTCGGAAAACTTCTCATTCTTCACCGCGCAGGTGAAACAGAAAAGCTTGTTGGAGAGGGACTCTCTCCTCTCTGAGTTATCCAAACAGGATAATACAATGACAATAAAGGAAAAGCTAGGGAGGACTTGTTCCCACCTTCACGGCATCCTCGCTGCCGGCACACGCGCCCCTCTCGATGAGGGAGTTGCCCATGTCGATGACGCCACGGATCCGGTCGGCGTTGGCGTGGAGCTCGGCCTCGAAGGCCTGGTGCTTCTGGTGTTTGCTCTGCAGGGACAAAACAACCTGTCAGAGGCCAGCAAAGGGCTCCTCGGTTGTTCTCATGGGCTCAGTTGTCACCAAGAGGTCTGCACACAGGCTGGGCTGAAGAAGTTCTCTCTCAGTGGGAATATTTACCCTGAGTGACCATCAAGCTTTGGCCAGGCAAAGCTCTGGGTGAGCTGATGCACAGAACTCAGGCAACACCTCCTGCAGCTCCCAGGGGTCTGTGCATTGAGCTGAGCTAGTACTGCAGTAACCCTTCCTCATTTGCAGCCCTTTGAAAAGCTGCAGTTACACACCCCCCGAGGACAGCAGATCATCCTTTCTGCCCCTACAGTGGTTTCACAGGTTTCTATTTCTCTTCCTAAAACTAATTACCAGGCATCACTGCTCCAGCCTATTGCTTTCTGCAGTTTTGATATTAGTCAAAGTCATACATGGCCACGATATATATATATATATAAATAATGAATTAACAGCCAAAAACCTCTATAAAACACAACTGAGTTACTTGGTAAAAAATTTTTCCCTGCCAAGTTGAGAGCACCATGAGAACAACAGGAGCCTTGGAGTGGGAGGGAGTGTGCAGCTCTCATAGATCCAGGATCCATCCACCCACCAGGAATATGACAATAGCACAGGAGTGACAAGACAGGATTTGCAAGTATAAACTGGAAATGAGAGGAACATTGGACATGGGTAGAGAGTGCCCTGAGAGAACGAAATGGGAGGAAATGTTAGATTAAAAGAGGGGAAATACTATAGCGCTGGCATGAGAAATTCTGCATGAACTGCTTCATTCTGGGAACTGTAAATCCCAAAGGCTGAGATTACAAAATACATCCTTCAAAGCTACATCTACCAACATGGAAAATTCAATTTAAAAGCTGCCAATTGCATATCTCCACATAATTACCATGACAACAACCCCCAGACAAGGCTTTCTAGTTGAATATAAAATTCTCATTTTTTTTCAAGTAAAAATAATAGCAATTTAATGTACCACAGCCTAAGGTGACAGATGATTCTTTCCTTTCTTACTCATTAGCTTCCCCTCTCTTTGTTCTGTCTTCTCCCTCCATATATCCTCATTTCACTCCCTTTTTTTGGACTCTTGCAAGTGCTGTCAGCTTTCCATCTGGTACGTATCTTTTTCTGGAGTGTTCTTTCTGTATGATTCCCTTCTGTGCTATTGCTACAAGAATTAAGCCATGTAGCTCTATCATTTATTGAATCCTCCATCTTCAGCATTTGATTCTACAACCACAAGCCAACAGCACTGCCATTATTTCAGGTATTAAACCATCCCCAGCGATGATCAGACAAGGGGATGACAGGCCAAACAGCCAAATCTCTGAAAGAGGAGGACAGAGTCCCATTTTCCTATGGGCTAACTCCTAAAAAAGCCTAAACTACACCACTAACACACCACAAATTACACAGATCATGCAGAACACCTGCAAAACAAATACATAAATAAATGATGCTGAGTAGGCATTAACAAAAAAGCCACACCCATAACACAGGATCAGCAGCTGTACCTGGATGGAGGTCAGGAACTAACAGAAAACAAAGAGATTGCATGAACTGATGGATGGAGCAGCAACCAGAGCTTGGGCTCACACAGAAAATATACAGAGAAAATAAATTCACATACCAGGGCTAGTCCAAACTACTTACCAGCAGTTTGGAAAGCTATAAAACAGAGTGAGAGAAGTAGTTCAGTTCATTCATACTACTTCATAAACCAGTAGTAAAACATAATAGGTAACTTTATTCCTTATTACTGAAAAATAGATGAGACTTCACATTTTATAACACAATAGAGATGAGACCCAAGAACTCCATTTCCTTATTTTACTGTGTAGGTGCTGGGAGAGAGACAGAGGAGCTACTTGGGTTTCTTTAGGAAACTTGCTGCTGCAGATACCACATATCTTATTAATTATATGCATGAATAATTAATTACACACATGAATAATTACCAAGTGAGCTCTATTTTGGGTCTCCTTTCATGCATAATGTAACTTCCATTTTCTCCTTGTTAAAAGGAGACGATGTCCAACATGATGTATCACTGTTATCTCTGAACAAGAATTCCTGAGCACGGATTTTCAACCCGGAGAAGGCTTTGCAAAGCTAAAGAATCTGTTTTGATTGTTGGGCCCAGAACCACATTCACCTGGATGTTTGTGGGATCCTTATAGGACTCATCACTTGCAGTTTGGAGCTTCTCACTGATCCAAGCTTCGATCTCATCCACATCCCGACTGAACTGCTGCAGCGTCTGAGACTCTCCCAGCTTCGACCTCTTCTCGATCATTTGCGCTTTCAGGCGGAGCCACCTGGGTGCAATTCAATACGTGGCAATGAAACACCAGCACCACACAGAGCACTCAGAAGGTCCCCCAGGGAGCATTTCCTTGCAGTCAGTGCCCGAGTCCACCCCCGGGGCAGCACTGACCTGTCCAGGACCTCGTTGCGCCGGCTGGCGATGACGCCCTTGGCGTAATGGTCGGCAGCGATCAGCTGGTCAGCAAAGGACTGCAGCACAGCAATCTTCTCTTCCTGGGGAACACACAAGCCACAAGTCAGAACTGTGGTTCCTTAAAGTCAAGTGATGGGCAGGGTTTAGAACAGAGTAAGCCTTTCTTTCTTCTTTAGATATGCAGTACTCCAAATGGGACTCTCTGAAGGAAGTCTTGCCTTCTACAGGACTTCAGAATACCTTTCACGTGTGGCATTTAGAATAAAGTAGCTTTTGGATTTAGTATCATCTCCCAGTAAATCTAGGCAGCTTTATGTTACAAGAAACTGAAAATACACTCTTTTCTGTCATAACAAAAAAGAAGATTTGAATCAGTAAAAGATTTACACAAATACTCGTCACTACTCCTACACAATCTGTAGGCAATGAAAGAGACCCTGATCTGCAGAAACTGCTTCTACCCACATGGCTGAATATTTGAAACTGAACTTCACAAGCAGGAACTTCTTCTGCTGATAATTCACATCAGAAAAACTGAACTATTTCCCATTATTCCAGCTACACCCCTCACCTGGACATTGATTGCTTTATCAAAATCTTCATGTTTCTTGATGAGAGCCTCCACACTGTCCAAGGAGTCTCCTTTGTCCTCTGTATTCAGGAAAGCCTCCCGGGCAGCCATCCAGTTCTCAGCCTGTTCACAGTCCCGATGAAACAGCTGGGGAGAAAAAACCTCCAAAGCATAAGCAAGACAGACCAAGAGCACTGCTCACCACCATGGAAGGGTAAACCTTCCTATGAACAGAGGAATTGTTCCACTTTTCCAAACTGCAGCACAGACCTGTAGCTCCAGGCACTGGTCCAGCATCATTCTGCGCTGGACCCAGGCCTTCTCCAGGTCTGTCCGTTCTTGGTCCAGAGTGTCCAGTTTCTCCTTGATCTCTGGGCTGGCATAGTGTCCATGAGCCAGAAGTTGTTGTCCAAACTGTTCAAATGCCTGGAAAGTGCCAGCCCGTGCATCTATTTCCGTGCGGTGTTCCTGCAAGGGGCAGAGGTGCCTTGGTCAACAACCAGCTGGGACTGATCTGGTTTTGGAACTCTGACTGGAAAGGGTCAGCAAAAGGAACATTTGTTGATGTTTATGATACACTTATCTCTCCCATACCTGGTGCCTTTCCAATAAAGCTTCAGCTCCAGTCACATCCTTTGCAAGTTCATCAGAGGAGACCAGGCCCCGGATTCCGTTGATCCAAGACATAAGATCCCTGGGAACACACATGAATAGGGGATTTTTCCCTCCCTCCACTGAAATAAGTCAGAACAGGGAAAACAGTCCTTTTTTAAACCACCCCAGAAATGCCCCTGTGGAACGATAAGCCACATATACCTCACTAATAATAAACTTTTAAATTGAAGAGGGGAATCTTTACCTGAAGTCACTGAGGAAACGCTGCAGGTCGTGAGAATCTCCAAGCTTCTCTTTGCGCTGGTCAGCACGTTTGCCCAGACTGTTCCAAGCCTGGTTGAGCTCAGTACATTTTTCTTGGAGATCTTCAGCAGATTCTGGGTGTGACTGGATCAGACGCTGGGCAGTTTCACCAAGAGAATTCACCTGGAATCAGAGAAAAGGAAATCATGAAGAGAGAGGAAACTTTGCTATAGTTCCACCATTTCTGCTGGAGAAAAGGAAATCCTTTGGGTTTGTCCTCCTCACAATCTCACCTTGTCTCCCAGAGCTGCCAGGTCTCTCTCAAAGCCTTCATGCTTTCTCTGCAGGGCCTGAACACTGGCCAGGTCATGCCCATAGTTGTCTGTATTTAATGCTTGATTCTTCTCCTCTATCCATTCTTTGGTTTCATCGGCATCTCTGATTTGAAGGAAGGGAAGGCAAAAAGAGCATTAAAGCAGAGATCATACCAGGGCCTCTGAGACCCTGCAGGTTGCCACTTTCCAGAGAAGCTCAAGTTGGTTCCATTAAATTATTTCCCAAAGTGACACAAGCAAACTTTGCCAAAACAGGACAGTAGTCCAGACCTCCCAAGCCCACAGCAATTCCATGATTCCACATTAACAAGTCTTGCTTTTCCTAGTAAAATATAAAGACCTCCCTCCACTGAACAATCATATTGAAATATGATTTGTGTAGAACAGCTCACACTGTTTTAGAGCTCTTAAATAGTCAAAGCATTTGACTGAGTCAAGACTAAGCATGACACAAACACCTCACCTGTGGAATCTCTGGACCTCGTGGGCACTGCCCAACAACTGGCTCCTCTCCTCTGCCAGCTGCTGCAGAGACCTCCAGCGCTCATTCAGCTCCTGAATGGGGGGAGAGCAGAGTCAAGACTGGCCTTTCACTACAGGTGAGGGTCACTACATTCTGCTTCACCCCAGAAGAGCACACAAATTCAGACAGAAACCAATGTTTCTTTAAGTAAGTTGATTCAAAAGGGTTTATGAAGCTTAATGAAAGACAAAGGCTATGAAAAAGGAGGGTAAAAAAACCTTCTCAGCTTTTAAACCAGCTCAGACTGTTGTGTAATTACCTTGATGGAGTTGAAGGTTGCCACAGTGTGTACCATCAAACGTGCAGACTGTGTGAAAAGGCAGAAATAAAACATGTAGCATTAAAGTCACCTCTAACCAACCAAAGCCAAAATCAGAGAAAACTCCTTAAAAATTAAATTAAAAAAATGAAAAGAAAGTCAATGTAAGCAAATTACAAAAGCAATTAAGAATAAGTGCTTGCAAGGCCCAAGGTATTAGAGAACAGAGCAGGAGCAGTTTCAAATTTAAGTGAGTACTGCCTTGTTTGTGTAAATTGAAGCAAACAACAATAGTCTTAAGGACAAAGAAGAGGAAAATTTAAAGACAACTTTCAACAAATGAATTAAAAACCCCCAAACTCTTAGTCATAGTTTGCTAAGTTACTACGAGACTTCAAATTCAATGTGCATGTGTAGGTCTGTACTTTACAGCTCACCAGTCCTTACTGAGATGGCTGCATTTCCCACAATGCTCTCAAAATATTGCACACTGATGTGGCTCTCCCACACTCACACAGCTTAAAAGATGTACAAGCAGCTTTAAGTTGAAGAGGGTGGATGTTAAATATAAAACATGGGAATGAAATAGTAGGGAAAAGCACAATGTTGGATAATGTAAAAAACATTTAAGATATTTTTGTGCATCAGCAGGTGACAGCAATTCCATTGTAAGCCCCTGATGAATGGGGAAAGGCTTGTTCTAACTATTGCAGCAAATGAGCTGGAGAGGCCTCATGGAAGACATAAATACTAAAGGAATACTGGCAATAAATGGCTTTGACTTTCAGGAATCAAAGTGTTTTGATGTAGCAAGCAGAAAGAAAGAACTCATGCAAAGGGAACAGAGACTACTTCTCATGTAGTGGCCATGCAGTACCTACAAATGTTGGCATAAAGCTGGAATCAGTCTTAAGGGTACAAGCTCAAAATAAAATAGGTTTGAAGCAGAGAGGTAAAAAGCAGAGTGTTGGCAATTTCTGTGGCACAGAAGGGTATGGTCTAAACAAGATAACGTGCTGTAGATTTTGCTTTATTTTCCTCTTGTGTGCTGCTAAGTGATGACACCTACCTTCCAAGGAGAGGCTGTCTTAGAGTCAGTTTCATCCTGTTTGAAAACGTGAAGAAAGCTTTAAATACAGAGCAGAACCTAAAGCTATCAGAATATATTAAAAAAATGTTTGAAAGATCTCCATGTTCAACCCTTTTTACACATGTTTGTTTGTATCAGTTTGGGCTGTCCTGCTTGCTTACATTTGTGATGTGGGGCAAGACACTGAGGGAGTAAAGGGCTCAAAGATAAGATGATCTTTGTATGTCCATTCCAGGTCATTAATGAGTTCCATCATGGAAATGAAATTCCACTTGTACATCCCAAACCTGGCACAGCTGCCACACCATCCACCTCAGAATTAACACTTACCCTGGGCATCATCCCATAGACTTCCTGCAAAGGAGAAAGGACAAACAGAAACAACCTGTTATTTTCTAACAGAAAGAACATTTTTCCTTGTTTTCAGAAAGGACAGATAGCAGGGGATGTGCTTCCATCCTTCTCCAAACTGGCTATCAGTATGTCCTTGAGCTGCTCACAGCCTAAATGTGCAGCAGGAATAGGAGCCTGACTATTTGACCATCTACACATCATCCTGGAGTTCAGAAAATAAACAACCTGCTAAAACACTCTCTTGGCACAGGATGGAATTACTTACAGAAAGAGCACAAGTATGTAAAAACTTGGCAAAAAAAGGTACATTACTGAAAAAAACCACAGGAAACCCACAAACCCCCTCTACTCTAAGCTGAGCTTTATTTTATTTCTCTTTTCCCTCACCATTTTCCCTGCAAATAAATAAAGGCTGAATTTCAAATTTTTAGGAAGTGAAGTTAATGCATGGATTTTCCATGACTTTTAATGATGCTCTAAAGACTTCCCATTCCTAACAAAAAAAGGGGAAAGCTCTAGATGGTACAATTTGCTCTAGAACTGAAAAAACCCCACAATTCTCAGGGTCTCCTTGTGATGGGCACACCACAGAAGAGGCTTTTGGTGTCTCTGGTTAAACATCACAGTTATCACACCAGAGAGCAGAAACGAACAGCCTGAATTTTGCAATGCCAGGCAAAGACAACAGCCAAAAAAGAAAAAAAAAGGAAATACTTTGCTTGTCTAGATCAGAAAAGTCAGAGAAAAAGAGGACCTGCTGCTGTACTGCTTGTACTTCATCTGCCATCAGCCCCTCTGACTCCAGGTCCTTGGCAACCTTGTTTATGTCCTTGAGACGTGACTCGTTCGCCTTCAGATCCTGCAAGAACAGGGAAACACCAACGGCATTAACAGTCACACAGGGGAAATGTGGGGAAAATGGGCTCAGCAGGAGTGCCCAGGGTGAGAACAGCAGCAACTGGGCACAGTGAACCCTTACAATTCCCACTGGGATCACTGTGCCAGGGGATTCCACCTGCCAGTGCCAGGCATCAATGGGGCAGAGAAACCCACTCTGAGCTGCCCATAAACCTCATGGACAACCAGGAATGGAATCTGCTTTTAATTTCCAGATACACAACGTGGCCAACGTGAAGACCAAATTCAAGTTACTGCACAAATTAGCTAAAAGAAAACTGCATTATTGATTTTACTGTGACACTTAAATGGTTTCAGTCAAACAGATTGACAGAGAGCTTTCTATAGACTAGGAAGGGAACTTGGGTAAAAATACTACTGGAGAACTTGCATTTCAGTTTTAATAGGTGACACATTTTAATTGGAACCATTAGTTTACTTTAAAAGAACCTAAATCCAGTAACTGCTACTGTCTTTTCACCTTTTTCATTAGGTTCGCTCAAATTGTTTGTTAGCCAACTTTTAAGCTCTGAACATGATAACATCCACAGAACAGTTAAATCACTGCCTTTTCCAATGTGTAAGGTCAGGCATCTTTGCATTTCAGTGCTCAGTATCTTAGCAAAGTGGGCAGAATAAATAGATCTGCTCAAGCAATTCATTCACAACTTACATAAAAGAATATTAATTAACTAATACTGCAAACACTGGGAGAAAAACACCAAAGTCTACCAGCATTTTGAAGCAGAGATTTTTCTTTTCCCATCTTGGGAAAAAGCTCTAGAGATGGAAAGAAAAAAACATCTTTCCTTTCAACACAAAGGAAGAGGAAGAGCTTAAGGAAAGGTGAGGCTTTACACAAACTGAAATTCTTCCAAAGCTCGGCAGATTCTCTCTTGGAATGTGTTGAGAGTTTCGGTTCTGTGGGAGTTGGGAAAGCTGCAGCAACCTGGGGACTGTAATCAAACTGAAGAATCCTGAATGGGAGAGTCTCTCTATCCTCACAAAATGAAATAAAAAGTTCCTATGTACCTTTTTATTTCCAATCAAAGCCATGTCTCTTCCTCAGCTATGAAACATTGCCAAGGACACATGATAAGCAAGCCTGAAGGGAAAGGCCAGAGAAGTAGCACACACATCATACCTTCTGAAAGTCATCAAATTTCTTCTGTAGCACCTCCACCTGCTCCAGGTCAGCCCCCACCTCCTCACTGGTGAGAGCTGCCTCCTTCTCATTGATCCACTGCTGCAGCTCGTTGGCCTCACGGAACAGCATGAACTTCTTGCAGCTTTTTTCCAACATGCCTTTGCGTTTTTCTCCCAGCTCCAGGAGGGAGTGATACCTGGGACAAGCAGGAGAGGGAAGCAGGGGACAGTCAGATTGAACTGAGCAGAGTCCCAGGGGTTTCCCCAGTCCTGGTGTCCCCAAAGGCAGGGGAGATCCCAGCAGTTTTGCCACAGAACAAGCTACTCATGTGGTTGGGGAAATGCAGCCTGTAGATGTTTCTCCTCCACATGGATTGCACACCAAAATGAGATCTCCCACATGCAACACCTCGCTGGGAAAATGCAAATCCAAGTCACAGCTTAGCTCAGGGTAAGTTCTGAAACTACAGCACCACTGCAGTGCAGGAATGACCCCACAGGCTCTTTCCAAGAGGTATTTTTTTCCCTAGAGTACATCAAGTTTGCCATCAGGTTTATGAAAACCACCAGCCTCTCAGCTTTTGGACATAAATGTCTAAGTAGCCATTTCTCAGTGCAAAATCTGCTGAATGTTTAAACAGGGTGTGTATCTTTGATAACTGAACGTTTAAACAAGGTGTTCTGTCTTTGATAACACACCCCTGTTCCACTGGGAAATCCATGAAACTCATTTCACATACACCTTTTGCATCTGTGGAATTCCCAACACCACTGACACTACTCCTCATTTAAATTAGAACAAGCGCAAAGTGAAACCTCTAAAGTGTTTAAATTGGTCTGAACAGGCAAAAAAGCTTCAAAAGACCAGGCAGTTATTCAAAACCACAAGAAAACTGATGTCTCCTGTTTGGTTCTTTGTAACCAGGTACACATGGATGGTCCCACAAGACCTTTCCCAAGCTGTTGCAGAAAAAGCCATCAGCAGTTTTGCAGTCACTGAGTTACAAATTTCTCTAGCAATACATAAAACCTATTTTTAAAAAAACCTGCCATCAGAAAAGCCACATCCTTAAGACTCATTCTTACTGTTATTCTAAGTCTCCCAGAAGATGAGATATTTTATCTGCATCTGGAGGGGCTTTTTATGTCCTGAATCAGTTTGCATGTTGGTTTGCACAGTGATCGATGGCAGCAATTCTGTTCTCATAACTAAGCCATGAAGAAATCCCTTTTGGTGTTATTAAATCAAATAACACAAGACACTGCTGTGTCTTCCCATTCCCCAAATGGGAATGTTCTCATTTCCCACCTTGCAGCACATGGTACACCTCCCAGCTGGAGGAGCTCAGTGCTGCAGCATCTTCCCAACCAACAGCTCAGAGATGACAAAGCCTGCTGAGGAAAATCCTCAGTATGCTGGGCTGTGATGTCTGTACATCAAACTGACAAGCAGCTCTCCTTCCATGGAGCACAGACTTTGTGGTTTCCTGTCTGCTGAGTGGACAGGAACTAAGAATCTTTCATACTGGGTTTGAATAGAAAGTTTCTACCATGACTTGAGGAAAAGACTGCTTTGAAGCCTGCCCTGAGTGCAGATGTTTGCCTCAGCACACAATTTTAGGTATTACGTACTTGCAAAGCTCACAGAGGATCTGGGCCAAACTCCTTTAGAAGCAGATCTTACCTCAGAGTTGCTTTGCAACACTTGAGAGATTTACATAAAATTTTCACTTTTAATTCTCAAGAAATACTTTCTCTATGAAAACAGTCAGGCACAGCCCATGAACACTTTTGCTTTGGATTTCCCAGCAGCTTCCAGGACCATAATGCAAACTTGGCATTTTTCCAATGAGACATGAACACAAGTTTGAAAATTTAGTTGTTGTAAAATTAAAACCCAATCACCCTATATAAACAAAGTAATGCTTTCTGACTACCCAGCATGAATGTTACTTTGTCTGATGAACTACGACAGCCCCAACCTTCCCACACTCTTGAGATATTCAGATGTGATGTAATACTTGGTGTATGTGTTTTATATATAAATAAACAGAGTAATATATCTATCTGCACCTCAGGAAATGGAAACCTCATCTGGTAAGCAAAACCAGCCTGATGGAAAACACCATGAAGCAATTTAGCAGCTCAGAGGTGCCCAGTGAGATAAGGAGACAGAGCACCGCAGCCATCCACTCCACAGTGCAGAAACTGCCTCCTTCGTGTCTCTCTGGAGCAGCTTTCCCAAAGAAAGGAACAAAGGGAGGATGAGCAGTGACAGGATGGAGACAGCATGGTTTAGAAAGGGCTAATCCTACTCACAGTTCTTCGACCTGTTTCATACGCAGAGATACACTGCCGACCTCCTTAGTTATGAGAGTCCTGCACAGACAGGGAGCACAGCAAACGCATGCGAAAAATTAGTCAGATTAACAAAAATAACGAAAGCAGCAGCTCCGTCCAGGGGTGATTGTCTGTGGTAGGAGATGGGTAAGAGTTCACGTGTAAATGGAGAAAATTAGGTGTCATTCGGAAGCAAACAAAGCAAATCAGACCAGGAGTACAACTCAGGTAAGGAAACCTCAGCAGTACAGTTGGGCTCTCTCTATAAGGTCTCCTCATTTCCTGACTGTTGTGCCACAGATTGGGAGCTAAAAGGTGGTCCCCTCTCCTTGGCTCTAAGCAAGGCACCCTGTTCTAGTTATTAAAAGCAGCATGAAAACCCCATGGAGGAAATTATATTATTAAAATCCTGATCAGTGTGCCACAATTTTCCAGCATCTTTTCTTTGCATTGGTAAAAGTTTTTTTTGTTGTGGGTTGGTAGTTTTTTGGTGTGGTTTTTTTTTTTTTTTAGTTCTAGAGCTACAGCTAATAATTATTGTATGTCAGTGTAATAACTGGTGACTCAAAACAACTGAGTGGGAAGGAATCCTCACACAGAATGTCAGTGTAGCTGCACAAACAGACGGGAGTGTGCAGAAAACTTTCAGCTTTGGCTTCCAAGTGGCTTGATAAGATGAGCCAGTAGCTCCCAGCTATCACCCACAGCCCTTGCTGGGCCTAATCTACAACTAAACATGTGCTTTTTGTGTCACTACCAAGCAGCCTTGCAGCTTTCTGTTTGCAATGGCATGTTGCTCTTTTATAAGAGAAGAAAAAAAAAAGCAGAGGGGGCACATTGTAGCTCCTGTAATGGCAACAAATAATGGCATCACATTCCAGGAAAAATAATGAGCCGGCAGCAAAGTATTCCCAGCTGCTAAGGAGGTCACCTCCAGAGGCAGCCCTGTATAGGGAGAGCACTGTACTTTATAGAACCAAATTTCAGAAAGCTTTTCAGAACAGATCACACATTAAGAAGTGACAACTACAAATACAAGAGCTGCTTAGGACATATATAACTCACAAACAAGTTTAAGTAGTTAGGTAACAACATCAAAAGGAACACATAAAATACTCAAGTCAGACAGTAAGTTGAGCTCTAGTGTCATGAGTTTTACAGTTAAAAATGGAAAAAGCAGCAAGAAAATCTAGAGTAAGGATAAAACAACTGAATCTGGTGCTTCTGGTAAAGGAGCCCCTCGTTTCTCAGTGTAAGAAGCATTAACCTAAGCTTCTGGTATGTGTGAGGCAAAGGCCAAGCCAGCTAATGCTGGTGGTGTCATATCCCATCAGTTAGATCTTACTGGTTGTCGATCTGCTCCTGTCGCAGCGCGATGCTGCCCTGCTCTTCCAGGAGGTTCTCTCGGGATGCAGACTGGGCAGGGTCGAGTTTCTTCACATAGGCAGCTGGAACAAAGCCCTGGCGGTCATTGACTTCAACCTTCCACCAGTCCTGGGAGGGAAAACCCACAGGAACCACTGTGAGGCCAGCACCAAGCATAAAGCACACTGGGCAGCTGAATGAACACAAGGAAACCAGCGATGCTCCCAACAGTTTGTTCTTTATGGAGATCATTTCAAACTAACCCTCTTGATGACATCAAGGTCTTACTGCCCTCTCTCACCAAAAATCCTCCACAGAGGGAAATGAGTTCTCATGAACATGTGCCCTGCAGTCTGTGCCATTTATCTGACTTGGAAAAGTTGGCAGCTGTAGAAGAGTCATGGGAATTAATCAAAGAAATTCAGCTGAAGTGCTGAATGGGGACATGGGGGCCTAAACGTACCAATTCAGCTTTTCAGTGCTCTTACTGAAACCCACACAAACCCACAACACCACAGAGAGCCAGGCAGGTCAGGAAAGCAGGAGGCAGGAGCTTACCTTGTTGGTGCTGTTGAGTAGGGTGAGGATATCACCCTTCTTCATCGTCACCTCCCGGGGACTCTTCTCCTGGTAATCATAGAGTGCCAAAACGAGCTCCTTTCCAGTCTCATCATCTGTGGGAGCAACTTGTTGCTAAAAGAGAAGGAGCACAAGAAAAATTAGTTGTTCCATGTTTATTACAATCAATGTATTGTTCTAAGATAGACTTCAGCCTTTGTTAATGCTGCTGGAGTACCCTGAAGTTATTCTTGTTGAACCAAGTGCAGGCAGACTGAGTTTAAGTGCTGCCTGGGCTCAAGCCTTGAAAACCACATTATACGCTTTTCTTTTAAAGCAGCATATCTGTCTGCTATTATTCTAAACCCAGACTGCTATTTTTATTGAGAAAATCGAGTAGAGTCTACAATAAGGTCTCAAAAACAACAGCTGTTATTAAGCTTTGTCTTTACCTTTTGCTGACCCACCAATTTTAGCAACATGATTGGCATCTTCCCTTACCCTGCAAGACTGGGCCTGTTCCCTCAATGCCTGGATGCTGCTGCCGTAAGCAGAGAGATCAGACATCAAAGCCTCATGTTTCTTCAGAAGAGCCTGAAAATGACAAAAACAACATGTACACCTTGCCATTTTACAAATATTGCTCTGCCTAGAATATATACTTTGGCTCCCTGCACAGGGAATGGGGGTTTTCAGAGTTGCTGGTCTTGTGACTCTCATGAGAACCATCGCTTCTATTTATTCACAGGGTAGATAGTGGCCCAAATGCTTCTGGTGCTTTGCCTCTGCCTTATCTCAGCAACATTCCTTTGTTCTGACCAGAAATAACTCTATTTCCACAGTGATATGTGGTAGGCTGGAAAGTGTGCCTTTAAACTGCACTTCATGTTGATGAAATGTCAGTCAGCACTGCCTGGGACATGGGGTTTGACCACAGAATGATACCAGTAAAACAGCTCCAGACAAAAAAATTACTTCCAGACTAATGAACTACTGAAAGCCAGACTCATATTGAAATGCCTGTCACATGAGGAATTTGCTGATATTATTCTCATTATACTTAAAAAAATAAAACCCTGTAAAAGGGCAAATGCAGATGTAAAGCTTCCTTGCAGTTGGTTTAATACACTGAACAGTAAAATTTCACATGCAATAACAAATAAAACACAGGAAAAATTGTCATCCTTTGCCATCAGCTTGATGCAAAAATCTTCTGCCCTTTCTGGCGGGAATCCTGAGATTAGCAGAGCTCATTTTTTCACCGCTGTTTTTCATCCTTGCTGTCTTTATGCAAAATTGATTCAAACAACAATCTCCAATACCTCAGCAGAGTCTTCATCTTTCCCATAGTCTGTACTGCCCACAATGGGCTCCTTTTCCCTCATCCAGGATTCGGCCTCATTAGCATCAGCAAAGTACTGCTGAGCCTGCAGGGAATCCTCCAGGTCCTGGCGCCGCTGAGACGCTTTGGCTTTCAGAGAGTCCCACTTCTGGTTTAGCTCATTCAGCTTGATTTTCACATCCTCAGCTGCAAAGTGTCCTGTGTAACAGAAGGAGAGGGGACTGAAGGACTTCAGGACACAAAACCAATACACACTAAAAGGTTATTTGCACTTCTTTAAAGTCACAGAATTAGACCAGTTTAAACATATGCAGTGTGTTTCAATGAAAGCACAGTTGAGCTGGTCCTTTTGCCTCAGACTGGAAAACACTGCTGGGATATTTGAATTATTAGGAATAAAACAAGACACATCATAACATTTCTTCTCAGTGACAAATCAGGATTTCAGACCTGCATTCTGAACCCCAGAACCAGGGAATTTTTCTGTATTTTGGTGTTAAGAACACCCAGCCAGAAATAAAAATACCTATTCATTTAAAAGCAGGAATAACTTTTACTATCTTTGTGGAGGATTCTCTCTCACATTATGATTATGTATCTCTGATATAAGCCTCTAGTAGATTTAAAAATGGAGACTAAACACAACAGGCATAAAATTGCTAAATGTGTTCATCAAGAGTAGATGGAGATCTCTGAAAAATGTGACAGGTTCCCAACAAGGAACCTATTTTGATTTTCAGGTGAAAGAATGACTAGAAGTTGCCTGTCTATTGTCTGGATAAAAACAGGCAATAATTCTTAATTGTACTGGGCCAGAGAGTTAAAAAATGCTGAGACATACCTTCTTCCACCATGGCATTTCCCTTCTGTGTGACTGCTTTGATACGGGGCTCATGGCCTGCAATTTCTGCCTGCAAAGCCTGGTGCTTCTTTAGCAGATTCTGGACACCAATCAAGTCCTTGCCTGAAAGATATAAAATAATTAATCAACCAGATCTGTGTGACTACATTAAACAAAAACTTCAAGGCAGATGCAACCAGTGGTAGTCAAACACGCAGAGTAAGAACCATCACAAAGAAGACAGAGCACTGTGAAAACTAAGATACCACTGGAATTGTAAGAGTAACAGAAGACCAGAGGTGATGGCAAATATTTACAATAAGTAGTTCAGAAATTTTCAAGGAATGTTCTACAAAGATACAAGTTACAGCAGAGCAGTTCTGACATCTAAATCCCAAAGGTACCTCTGTTTGTTGAAGCTGCAATAGGCTCTTTTTCCCTAATCCAGGTCTCCTCATCCTCAATGTCACGGAAAAGCTGCTGCAGGCGAAGAGAATCTGCAAGTTTCTGCTTTCGGGCCACCATGGGATCCTTCAGAGCTTCATAACGAGCCACTAACGCTTCTTGTTTCTTCTTGATATTGTCAGCATCGAAGTGGCCAGCCTCCTGGAACTGGCGGGCCTGGATGGTGATGCCATCTATCCGATCCTAAAGTTCAGCCAGCAAAAGAGTATGTCAGGATTTCTGTAAAATGGCTGCAGAGGCTGGAACAGTTTCAGGTCTAAGCTAAGAGGTTGTGACAGAGGAAGAGAAGCTCAGCTGCACAGTGCAATCATTTTGGTACTAATTTTATCATATGTATTACTCAACACATTAGATAAATGTAACTGGGTTTAATCTGTCAATTTTATAATTCTGGAAATTACATAAACTTTACAGATGGGCCCCTCTACACAAACTGGTTTCCAATTGTTCCAGCTGTGGGAACCCAGATTTTGTTAACTTTCTTCCTGGGGATTTAATTCCCCTAAAGAACATTTGCAAACAATCCAAAGGAACCATTTGCTGTGAAGTTCTTTAATTAAAAACTGTTCTCCCTCCCCTCCCATTTCCTGGAGCTACATGAAAACAAACTGAACAAGAATAAGGTATTTAGAAGTGGTTAGTTTAGGGGGGAATTATTTCCTACACAAAGCACAACTTTTTAAGTTGGTGTTTACAGCAAAAAACAAGCTTATTTTTGTCAAAGTCATGAAGATGTTATTCTTAGAGACATACAAGTTACGTTTCAGTTAATTTTTTTTTTGATAAGTGAACTGTAAAACCCAAAGCTACAAAAACTATGAAGATACAGATATGCTAAGGCCTCTGAGTGAGCATATCTGAAAATATGATCTTTTGAGGGAGCGGATCTGAGAGGGCAGGAATAAAGACTATTGCCCTCACCTGATGGGCAGCAACATCTGCCTCTAGCAGAGCATGCTTCTTCTGAAGATTCTGAACATTAGTAAGATCTTTTCCATAATCATCAGAAGCCAAGTGTCCCTCTACTTCATAGAGCCACAGCTCGATGTCCTCCACATTGCGATTGAACTGCTGCTGCTGATTGGCCTCCCGCAGTTTGATACCTGACAGAGACAGCAGGAAAACGGGACAAGATGACTTCACTTATCTCACCTCCTGCCTAGACTCTGGAGAGAGCTGCCCATATTCCTCTGAGCAAGTCGTACCTTTGAGCTCAGTGGCCTCCAGAAGCTTCTTCCACAGGCTGATGACCTCGTTCATGCGAGCGGCCACTTCGTCCGACGCGTAGTGTTTGACATCAATCAGCTTCTGCCCCGCCTTCTCCAGGGCATCGATGCGGCTCTGGTTGGCAGAGAGCTCTGCTTCAAAAGCCTGGTGTTTCTGAACTTTACCTTGCAAGTTTGATGGATCCTACAAGATGGAGACAGGAAAAGAATGGTTCAATACAAAATCAGTATCTAAACATCCCTAAAGAATTGTTAAAATTAGACTATGTTCATATAACACCATGCCATGATGACACCAGAGGATCTGGTGCCACAAATACGCCTTAAATCAGAACACAAACTATTGGATGAGCATGATTACAGTAGGATGGGAAAACACCCTTGGGGCCAGAGAGAAATTACCATTTCTCCTGTTACCATTAATACCCCGGACTATCAGCAGCGTTTTGGCTGACACCACTTTGTGTCGTTAAGACTGATTACATTAAGCCTTGAAAATATTCCACCATTCATCTCCGTGCTTACCTTGTAGGCCTCATCAGTGGCAGTTTTCATCTTTTCATTAACCCAGCTCTTCAGCTCGTCGGAGTCTCGGAAGAACTGCTGCAGGTGGAAGGAGTCAGCCAGCTGGGCGCGGCGGTACATGGCGCGTTCGTGGAGGGCATTGCGGCGGCTCAGCAGCTGCAAAGAAGAAGGTAAAAGGTCTTTAAGTTCTTCAGGCATGTAAGAACCACCACTGTATCCCTCCTCTTGGGAGAGCTCTGCCGACTTATCCCATATTGAAGTGACACCATGTAAAATGATAAAGCAGAACGTGATTCAAGTCCGCAGTCCCAATCTGGTTTGGACACTTACAGCATCTCGGCGTGTAGCGACATCATCCATGGCATAGTGGTTGTTCTGAATCAGCTTAGTAGCAAACTCGTCTAATGCCTAAAGGGAAAACAGGTTTCCATTTACTTGGTGTAATAGAAATTGTGCAAGTTTTCTTGGTACATCACTTCCCAGAAGTTTATTCCAGTGAAACTGGTAGGAAGCCATTAGAGAGCTATTGTCACACCCTTTTCTATCTGTACCATCACCTTCCACGTGGAAGAGTGAAGGTTTTTAACAAATCTTCATCCATACATGTGCTGGCAATAAGCAAGCACCAGATTAGCCAGTTCTGAGGCAGAAATCAAGCCCCATTCCATCTTTTCCACTGTTTTCCATTTTAGAGACAATACACATCACTTCGAGCTAAAACACCCCACAAAATACGGATCATTCTGCAAAGCAAACCCCATCCTTTATTGTCCTCCAGCAATGTCTCCTCCCCAGTCAATAAATTCTCTTGTTTTACTTCTTGCCCATTTAGTGATGACCTAATGGAAATGCCTTACTGTGATTTTCTCCTCTTGGGCACTTAGGGATTTCTCAAAGTCTTCATGCTTCTTTAGAAGAGCCTCCACACTGTCCAGGGAATCACCAAGGTCTTCATTCAGCAGAAATGCCTGAAATAAGGAAACAAGCACATTTTTATATGTTTCCATACCCAGCTGCTCTAAGTGGACCTAAGTACAGCCAGTGAAAGTGGAAAGTGAATGATGACATAGTGGGATGGCATTCACTGCAAGTTTCTAACAGCCAAAGGTTATGAATCATTCCTTTTAGCCTCTTATTCAACCAGCATTTTACCAGAGTTAACACATACAAAAGCCACCTCAGTTGCAGCACTAGATGGAAACAGTCATTGTAGCATCTCAGGCAGGCAGACAAATAACTCTGCACAGCACCCACCCACCAGTGAATGTCTAGTGGAGTCACTATCACTAGTTAATCGAGTCTAAAAGACTAACCAGGAATTAAAATCGACCACATCTGGAGAGTTCAAAGACATGCACTCACTTCCTGTTTGCTCATCCAGTTGTCCACTTGTTCAGTGTCTCTGTAGAAAAGCTGCAGGTCCATGCACTGCTCGTACTGCTGCCTGCGGAGCTCCCACAGCTCCAGCAAGGCAGACCTTTCATCCGAGAGGATGGTCAGCTAACAGACAGGGAAGAGAAATACACAACAATTTTATTTAACAGCCTGGTTCACTTCCACCTCAGTGCAAAATCAAGTTCTGACTCAAAAACTCCTTAACACTGCACTGAAAGTGACACTCGGTGGAAAGAATTACATTTCCTTTTAAATTAAGGGACATGGAAGAAAGACAGAATTCTTCTAGGAGCTCTTGCTCTCAACTTACCTTTTCTTTCACTTCATCAGAAGCATAGTGCCCAGCAGCAAGCAAAGCCTGGCCAGACTCATCAGCAGACTTGAAGCTGTCTTCATGGGCATCAATTTCTCCCTATGAAAGGAGATGTCAATAACCTGTTACCAAAATTTATCTTGAAATAGAGTGCTGGAATTTGAAAACTGCTATTGAAAATAACACATGCACACTAAACATTCAACTATCTTTAAACACATCACACTTATGCTGAAAACTAGAATGAAATGTATTACCACCTTACAGTGCAGATAAGGTAGGTATAAATCCCTAAATTAAAATGCAACTAAGGGTTAATTTGAGCTGCGCTCTTGCTGCTTACTTAGAGCAATTCTTCATGATGGAGAACTACAACAGTGCAAATGGCTGCTAGAGGTCTATTTTTTTTTATAAAATATTATCATAAGCATTCTTAAATACTTAGTAATTAGTGTGTATTTACTACTATCTAGAAACAAAGAAAAAATTCCAGCTCAGGGCAGAGTCCTCTAACAGCTGATGATCAAAGCCCTGCAGAGCTGCAGCCCCAGCAGCTGTGACTCAGAGGCTGAGGGTTGGGCTCTGTAACCACTCTACCTTATGTTCCTGATGTCTGTCCAGAAGGGCTTCTGCTCCTGCCACATCATTGGCAAGTTCATCAGCATTTATGAGAGCCTTCATCTCAGTCACCCAGCTGGTGAGGTCTCGGAAGTCCGCGAGAAAGCGCTGCAGCCTTTGGAAAGCCAAGGGTAAAATGGTTGGGAATAACCTGCTTGCTTAGCTTCTCTCCTCACCCCAAAGAAAGGGTCACAACCATAAAAGCTATTCCTCAGATACAAATAAAACACCACCAAAATGCACTCAGAATATTAAATAACTAAATATGTTTTCAATCAAAAAAGTAGTCTTTTGAAGTTAAGAAAATGCTGGGTTCTAAATCCATGTCTTAAAGACACGTTTTGCATATAATTTATATTGAAAGTAAAATGAGTATTCCCAACTACAAGCTGAAGGCAATACAAATCAAAATATGGTCCTCAAGCTGAGTGTTTCAAGATAACCCACAGAGCTGCTCCTGTCACAACCACGACAGTGTGTGTGGGGGAGGGAACTGGCAGCAAGTTTCAACTGCACAAGCCTCAGCCTTAAAACAAGCAAACAAACTCTCAAATTCCTTTCAGTGTGCCTCCAGTTGCTGCCTTTGGCATGTGCTTAGCACTTATCAGCAGGAGTCATCAGTTTCTGTTTCCCTTTTACATTGGCTGTTAGTTGATCTAAAGATAATATGGCAGGGAAGATAAAGGAAAAGATCGCTTGTGTGGATCTCCACTGCCATAAATCCCACATCATGGGAGGGAACCAAGGGCAAAAAAACAAAATCAGAAAGGATGTAAACTAACCACCACATCAGGATTATTTTCTTTTCAATATGGTTTCTCAACAGTGACCTAACAGGTTGTGTTTCATAGACAACCAGGCTGGTATAGAAACAAGACTGGATGAAAAGAAACCCCGTAACAGCAAAGCAGCTATCCTAGAAACAGGGTCTGGGACAACACATGAAACACCACACTTCAGAGAGACTCATAAGGACTCCAAAAAGAACCACTTTGGAGTAAGAGTAGTGTAATAAAAGAATCAAAACAGTGAAACTAAAACATGACACTTCAAAACACAGATGGGGAGAAAAGCAAACATCCTAAAACACTACAGTGTCTGTTTTCATAACTGATCCACTTCCAGAGAATGACCAAAAGCTGTAAGTACTTATTTATCATACAAACAATTCTTTTGCTAGAAGAAGTCAGTGTAAAATATATTTTGGTGAACAAGACTGTTTCTGAAAGCACCAGAATCACCCCAATATTTTGCAGCTCTCCTCCCAAGAGCCCTCTGCCAGGTGTGACCAGGGAGCAAGGCCCCCTGTGCAGCTGCAGTGACCCACCTGTAGGAGTCGTTGAGGCGGCCGTGCCTCTCGGCCGCCAGTGTCCGGATCTGCTCCCAGTTGGCAATGAGCTCCTCCCGCTTCACTTGGATTTGGGAAGCATTGATCGGGTGAGATTGCTGCAAACGGTCAGCTTCTGCACACAGGGCCTTCACCTACACCCAGGCACAAACCGTGAGTGAGCTGCCAGCCCTTTACACACAGGTTACCTCAATAAACTGCAGGTAAAAGGTGTCTCAGGGTACCTTATCCTCCAGAGCTGCCAGATCTCTCTCCAGGCCCTCGTGCTTGCGCAGCAAAGCCTGCACGCTGGCTAAGTCTCTGCCAAAATCATCTGAGGCCATCAACTGCCCTTTCTCCTTAATCCAGCTGATTGTTTCATCCACATCCCTTCAAAACAAAGCACAGATTGAAAGCAGTCTGTCTGGTATGGGAAAAGGAAGAAAGCAGGATGTGTTCCTGTACGTGTGCCAGATGTACTGGCACACAAACCCATATATATAAACATGGCAGCCAACTACAAACATCCTTTAAAAAAGACCACCAAACAAAGAAATAGATTTTGTTTACATCTCAAAAAGACTTGAAGAGTATTAAGAGGCCGCTCTTCAGGTGGTGTCACCAGATGCAAACAAGGAATTACAGCACCATCTCTGAGGACATCCATTTCCCCACTCTAGACCTTTCTCCAACTTAATTACAGCAAATCTCAAAAGTGCTGTAGATGAAGATGAGGATAGAAAGACATTGCTCAAAGGCACCCAGAACAACTGGGCTGACATCCATCTGGCAGAAAATACATCCCTTTTCACGCTCATCTAGGACAGAATTGGGTGAAAAAACCCTCAAAGGAAAGGAAAGCAGAACTGCCATTAGCTGGAACGAACAAACTGCCAAGCATTGACAAGCTACCTCACAGTAATTGTTCTCAAGTAATTGCAGAACAACAAGCTCTTCATTCAACAAGTCATGCAGAAGAGTAAAGCAAAATCACTGCAGACAGTAGGTCTTCTCATACCCCTGTGTGCAGCTGAATGCATCACTAACCATCCCCACAAAGATGCCATCACTTCAGCACCTCCAGCCAAGTCTGTACCTGTTGAAGCGCTGAACTTCAGCTGCCCCGAAGAGTTTTCCTTGCCTCTGGAGGGCAAGCCCCTTAAGACGTTGCCAGCTTGCATTTACTTCATCCTGTTTGGACTTTATCAGTTCCTCTTCGGGGTGTTGTTCCTGGCAAGCAAAGACAAATGTTATTTTCACGTGTTCTGTGGTTTTACATCCATTGACAAAACCTCAAAACGCCCCTGGTTTTCAAGGATCAATTTATCTTTACTGTGCCTTCCAGATGACCACTCAATTCAATAGTTTCCCTGAAATTTCACTGTGCAAACATTCAATACCCTTATAGTGCTTTCCCTATGTACTAATTAGTCTGTGGGAAGAGGGCTGTGAACAGCAACCTTTTTTTTTTTTCCTTCATGGAATGCAATACTTCTTGCCCTCTCTCTATCCTTGATCAAGCTCCAGATGTCATATCAGGAGAGATATAAAACCTGTTTGTCCAAGGGAAATACATTTAGCCCCAAATACTACAGTTACTCTCACTAATCACTGCTCTCCATATTATCAGGAATGTTCCCAGCTGCCACCAATCCAGAGGGAAAGGGAGGAAACTGCAGCCAAAAGCTTGCTGTTATACCTGACTTGCCAAGAGATTTTCAACACACACAAATTTTACCTGGATAAGTTTGCCAGCAAACTGGTTCACTTCATTTACTCTTTCCTCGTGAGCTGCAAGGTCTGTCTGGAACTCCTCAAACTTCTTTTGCAGAACCTCAACATGCTCTAAGTCCTGTCCAAGCTCTTCTGAGGTCACTATTGCTTCCTAGCACATTGCAAAAGAAAAAAAAGTTAATTGCAGTATATCCTATGGGAAATCACTACTGAAAAATTAGGAAGCAAACTGTCCTAATTTTCAAGAGGTCAAAGACAATCACAGTGTTTAAAGTCAGATTTAAAACTCCATTCCCCACTCCAACACTTATGTGTTATTGCAGGAAATATACAAGATCACTGAGGGAATTATTTTTTCATCTCCTTGGCCATATCAATTTCTCAAGTACAAACTCATAGCACACAGAGTAACTAAAATTTGCTTAAATTTCAGACACTTATGGGCATTTGCTGTAGGCTCCAGATGCAAGATTTCTGCATGAAAAGCACTCTGTCATATTCAGTAACAGTTCTGAACTTTACAGTTTGAACCCACACAAAATAGCAAACCATCATTAAGAAAACTCATATGATCATTTTGTGGCTTTCCACCCCCCCCCTTGATAGTGTGGTTTGTGGTCTGTTTCCTCAGAGTTCAAAGAGTCAAGAGCCAACAGTTCTCCTGCAGCTCATGTCCTTACAATGTATATCTAAGGATATTCCAATTATTAAGTAATTACATACACACAGCTGGGTGCTTGGGTTGGCTCCTTTCTATAACAGATCATTTAGAACATTTATTAAAAGAAACATTTAGAACATTTATTAAAAGAAACATTTGCTTTTACATGGTGTAGATTTCCCTTAAAGGAAAATTGAATTTTATTCAGGTCTCCTCAAAGAAAACAAAGAATTCATCATGTTAACTATGCTCTCCAACACACAGGCTTCCTCTGACTCATCACTTTCTTTGGGGCTGCAATAGAACAAACAGTAGTTTGCACACCTGCTGCTGGTGCAATATAAATAGCTAAATCAAGTGTTCAGTGCCTTTCCAAGCTCTCTGTGACCACCTGACCTTCAGTGACTCCGTGTTGATAGAACTTTCCACACAAAGACATGAGTTTTCCCACCAAGGACGCAGCAAAGGCAGGTAATTTTATACCTTGTCATTGATCCAGTCCATGACATCTTCGCATTCCCTCAGGAATTGCACTAATTTCTGTGCCTGCAATAGTTTGACCCCCTTCTCTCTCATCTTTTCCATCAGCAGTTCCCATAGTCGGTGCAGCTCCTGCAGTCGGGTCTAAAACAACAGGATGTTGTTATTAAAACCCAGGATCAAAGATTAGATTTAGTCCCTTCCTGACCTTAACAGCAGATTTACTTTTCTGAAGTTGTACATCCTAAACCTTACTTTAGAACAAAGGGTTGACAAACCTCACCATAACTTCATCCCAGCATTAGTTTCAAATTATGGAAAGTGTTGTAACAACACAAAATTAGAAATTACTGAGTATTTAGATACTTATTAATTAATGAAGCTACCAAATAGTTATGTTTAAATAACTATGAAGTAAACATTGAGATAAAATTTTATGCTAATATGAAGTAAGACCAAAAATTTGCTTCTCTTCCCTTCAAATGTTCAGCCTTTTACATGTAGGTCAACTCCCAGTAAGTGAATCTCATCTTCCTTTGGGAATTTATTTTTATCTAAGAAAACACATTCTGTTTCAAGTCAAACTTGTGGCATTTTACTGTATTTTAACAATTTCTCTTCACACTAATCAGTTAATATATTTAGCCAACGTTGATAAGTAATGTAATACTGACATAGCATGAGCAATTACTAGTTTTAATATTGAGCTTCTGGCTGAACTCAGTGTTTCAAAACTGTTGGGAGCCACTCTAAATTCTGTAGATATTGAAAAGAAAAACCACACTCCCACACAGGCACACAAGTTGCAAAACAGGAAAGTATCTGCTCCACCCATCATCTGCAAAGCTTTGCTCATCGAGACCTGAAACTTGAAAGTCACTCAAGAGGAGCTTTGGAACCTCCTGGGCGGAGGTTCCGCTAAATCCACGCAGAGAGTTCAACCAGGGAGGTTTAAAGGGAGGAAAGAGCTCCGAGCACTGCCCCAAAGGATGGTGCAAAGTGTCAGCAAGGGAGGAAGGAAGGAGACATTGCAAGCACAAGGTGCACAGCACAGCCACAAGTGTCACCTACTCGGATGTGGGACCCCACTTGGGTGGCCGTGACTATCGGGCGCTGGGCCGTCCGGTACGGCGTGAAGGACTGAACCAAAGGCAAGTTATCACCCCAAACAGCACAAACAACAGCAAGGGGTTTGGGTTTTTTTTTTTTTTTCCTATTTGTGGTAAAGGTTATACAATCACAGGGAGGTTTCGAAAATAAGCACTACTGTATGGCTTTTTTTATTATATATTGTATTTTAAAAAATCCACTTGTCTTAGTTACCATCTTTTCTTAGTTATGATGAAACGATGAACCTATCAATTAAGTTTGATAATCACTACAAAAATATGATGAGTTCTCATTTTGAAAAATTGCAGCAGCTCTCATTGAGATCTTACAAGGGAACAATGTTTAAACGACTTTGCAATAAA
Organism: Scytalopus superciliaris; assembly: GCA_013400415.1. Classification (NCBI taxonomy): domain Eukaryota; kingdom Metazoa; phylum Chordata; class Aves; order Passeriformes; family Rhinocryptidae; genus Scytalopus; species Scytalopus superciliaris. The sequence continues at coordinate 319,847 of VXBX01007118.1, forward strand.
AAAAAAAAAATGCAGCCATGATTGAAACTGAATTGAATGAGGCCCAGAAACAGCAAATTTCAAGAGAGAACACAAATCAAAGAGATTTAAATGAGTGGCCAGTACAATTTAAGCAGAGATCACTAGAGACCTGCTCTGAGCCAGAGCACACAGAAATTAGATGGCTGAAGTTTACTGGTTTGGTTGCTTCTGTTACTCATTACTGCAGAAAATTAAAGAGCTAAATACAAGCATTAAAAAAGAGTGGACAACATGCCTGACATCAGGCCTTGTGAATTTGGTTTGGGGAAGAACCACACATATAATTCATTTGCCTCGTGCCTTTCATAACATCTTTGCATAGTTCACCTCAGAATTGGAGAAAAGCTACGAGGTGGGTGGTCACGAAAGAGAAAAATACCTCTAAGCTTTACAGATATAAATTCTCTATTCAAATACCTGTAGAATTGTAAAAAGTATTTAGGAATATGGAGTTATCTGTGCAATCCAGACAAAGGGCTAAATGAAAATCCTGTAAGAGCAGGGAAGAAAATGTTTTAAAACTCACTCTTATGGTTTCAGATGCAAAATGGCTTTCATTAATCATCTGATTTCCAGTCTCATCCAGTTTAATGATAGCTCCTGAATTGGCCTGCACCTCAGCCTCAAAGGCTTGGTGCTTCTGCAGCTTCCCCTGCAAGAAAAACATCAAAGAACGTGACTGAGACTTGAGCAGCCTCCTCCACACTCCCCAGCATCAACATCTTTGGAGTATTTTATGCCTATTCAGTACTGACAAACAGCAAAACAGCACAGTCACAATCAGATGTGCCAGGGGTTTCACGGGTGGATTCAAAGCCCCCAGTTTCAGTTATTTCACTCTTGTGTTTGCTCTTTTACACCACAGTGCTCAAACCCCTGAGAGCCCCTCAGCTGATTCCACCCACACAAGCTTGTTTTCTACAAATATCTGTTTTGGGGTTTTTTTTGTGGAAACAACAAGCAGTAATTCACGTTTATTCACAAAGTTAAGGCGTCCAATAAATTCTAGGATTAAACAAAGCTGGTTTTACGCTACATTACAATTAATAATATTTTCTATGCTGATGTAGCATCTAATCCATTATTAGAAATATTCCAATTATACCAGCAAAGAAACCAGAACACTTTGTGAGGCCCAGGGTATTCCTATCCATCTTTCTTCACTACCCTCAGCTCAAGTTTCACTTCTCTGTTTGTTCCATCCCACCTGACCTGGAATGCCTTAAAATTAATAGCACAGGAAACAGAAAATAGCAGGAGGACTTGCCTGCAAATTGCTTGGGTCTTTGTAGTTTTCATCAGATGCTATCTGCAGTTTCTCTTGGATCCATTTCTCAAGCTCGTCTGCATCACGCTGGAAAAACTGGAATCGATAGGAATCTTCAAGTTTTTGGCGCCTCAGAGAAGAGAGTTCCTTGAACCTGTGGTAACGGTCCAACACTTGCTGACGCCTCTCTTGGATATCTTCTGCCGTCTCCAACACTTTTACACCACTTGGATCCATTTTCTGAGAGGCAAAAGAAAGTAAAAAAGTCAGTGTTATGTTTGCCTTATAAAACACTGGCAGGGCAGGAAACGATCCATGCAAGAAAAGCTGCTTTTTAAAAGTTACTCGTGGTTCACTTACAGTCTTGCTCTGTGTGTGCAGGCATGTGTATAAAAGATAAATATTACACATATAAATAAATAAAACCACACTTCTGGCAGAAAAATAATGGGAAGGGAATATTTACAAAGACATTTAATATCTACTTATTTTGGACAAATATGGCTGCAGTCACACAAAGGCTGTGTCATCTCAAACATGCAAGTGTCTGATAGGAGTGTTCAAAATGTGGGGTTGTGCACAGGTATGTGTAGATACAAACATAAAATATTTGTTGTACAACACAGAAAATCTGGAAACACTCTATTTAAACACTCATTAAAAGAAAGAAATAACGTTAGTGTTCTTTGAACAACAGCTAACTGGCCCACATGTATCCCTATATAGTTTACATACACACACACACATCTCTCTGATGCATCTCCTCTTTGTTCTCTCAATGAAAACAAGCTACAAACCCCTCCTGCCACTCTCCACACAACCTTCTAAAAGCCAGTAAGAGGCTTCATAGATCTGACTTTAGACAGGTCAAGAGGCATTTTGTTTAGCTACTCATCTCCCTCTGAAAACCCTTCTACATGGCTTTATACACTAAAGCCTAATATTGTTACCACAGGCAGCAAAGACCCCATTACTGCTCTACTTTAGCTGCTTTCTGTTAAAATCAGGATAACCTTTCATCTTCGGTTTCTAAATTTTCAAAAAGTAATTTGATTTTCAATAAGAGATCTGGGCAACAGAATAGAACTGTAACACACATTTAAAAAGTAGAACCATTCTTGTCAGTGGAATTTGGACATTTACCCGCTTACTTGACAACTAACTCTGCAAAGCAAGAGGTTGCTGCAACAAACACTCTGTGCTTCAACAATTTTGCAATTCATGTCTCATGTAACTCACTTAATGCTTTTCTCATCAATTCTGTACCCATCAAGCTAAAGGTGCTTCTCAATCCTATCAGAGACAGGGAAGAAACCCAGACTGGAACTGCAGGCACGGGCAATCCGTTAAAACACATCTTTTAATATTAAACTTATTCAGTCATTAATCAGTGCATGCTTTAATTAGACACGTGTCTTGCACACTTGTATGGAAAACTCCACAGGTTGGAAAGTGATCTGCCCAGCCACATTTCCCGTTTGGGTTCCAAGCACTTGTAAAGGGAACAACTGATAGAAGGGAACACATGGGGGCGAATCCACACATTCCTGAGCTCCCTTCCAAGGTCCCCACCCTTGGAAGGCAGGGACAGCCGTGTCCACAGCCTTTCCTGCTCCGGGGAACTCTGAGCCCCGACTGCATTGCGGCACCTTTGGCAAGGAAAGAAAACTCAGCTTTGCTTTTTCTTCCCCTCATTACTGTCAAAGGAGGGCAAGGAAAAAAAACCACCCCAGTCTCTGCAGACTCTGTTACATAAATGAGGTCCAGGTTTCCTCTGGCAGCGGTACCAAAATCTCCACTTGATTAGTGTATCTGAGTATTAAAAGCTCAAATCCCTGAACACAACTTGAGTTCAAGCACAGATCTGGTTGTCTGAGAAAGCAGCTGTTTTTTCCAGTGCTCTTTCAACAATCTTCTTCCTCCAGGAAAGGAAGTTATTGCTAAAAACTTCCTTTCCTGCCCTGTCATGTTGTGTTTGAATCCCAACAACACCCGTTTTAAACTGCATTGTGCTCAGGAATAACACAGTAGCAGTTGGTCCAATTTACTGCACGGCTGGAACCCATCTCTGCTGATCCTGGGTTTGGGCAGTCCCAGGAGGAAATTAAATCCTACTTAGTCTCTGACTGCACAGTCATTCCCTGTGCAACACAATTCAACCTGTATTTCAGTATTAGAAGGAACCTCCACAGACAAAGTGATTTGAAATCACTGTAAATTATTAATTTAGGTAACTATTTGAATTATTTAAATTATCATTTAAAACACTCCCATGTAATTCAGCCTGGGAGCTGGTTTTCCTCTCGCCAGGCAAGCCAGGCAATCTGGCTCCTCTTTTTGCTGGAATTGGTTAAAAGAAAGGCTCCTTTTGTAGCTACAGTAAGTCGAGCGAGTCAATTGTAAAAGAAGTGCTTTGGTGTAGCAATAATGGACTGTTCTTCCTGCAGCACCAGCGACGTCAGCAGTGTCTGTGCTGCCAGAGCCAGCAGCAGTCACCAGGGGCTGGCAACTCCAAAGTCATGGATGCTGCAGAACGATGCAGGCTCCAACTGCAGCACCCCTGGAACGACCAGCCACCCCTCCAAGATGTTTCCTTGCCTCAGCTACATCATTTGAAGGCGTCCAGGATACACCTCTGCACCCCTTGCAGGAATCCCACCAAAGGGAAGTTGGGCTTTATGTGTTTAATGTGAAAAACACGGGGATGTGACAGTGCCCAGGCCGACCCCAGATAACCAGTGGCATTCCAGCCCCTCCCAGCCCTGCCTGTGCTGCCAGATAAGGTTGGGCAGGGAGAACCTTCCAGAAGAACCTCAGCCCTCCCAACAGCCCCGAAGAGCAGATCTGAACTCACTCAATGTCTTCATGGCATTTGCGTTTCTCCTTTCATANTTACCCTCATCCTTCCATCTGCAATGATTTGCCTTTCCCAGTGAGTACAATGAAACTCGCAGGGGGACACACAAGAGCAGGTATTTAGAGGCACTGCAGTGCAAACGCTGATGTCAGCGACACCATTCAAGTTTGGGAACAGACATGGAGGTGGGTTCAACAGGAATTACGGCGGTGCCACCGGGGCAGACACACAGCAGAGCTGTCAGCATTTCCCTCACCACAACACGTTTCCAGGGATTTAAAAGCACAAATGTGAAGTACATTCAGTGCCACGCAGAAGATTTTTAGTGCAGCTGTAAAAGCAATGATATAAAGCTGAAAAATTTAAATTTGTTTGCTTGGAAAACAGATATCCGTATATAAAGGTCGCTGTCTTAAGGAGTAGTAGAATAAATGCTTTCTCTTAAGACAAGTCCTGATGTTACAAATATTCAGCATATGTGAGCTCAGTAGTAGCCTGGAACAGGAGTATTTTCCCTATCAAAACACTCCCTGCTTCCCAAGTACGAATACATGAGCAGCTCAATGCATTTTTTTATGCTCATTGATATCACATCCCCTCAATCTCATCTCAAGAAGATTTCACTGATACCAGCTACTACCCTCCTGGAGATCAAGAGCAGAGCACTGATCTTTCTTCTTCAAGCAAAAAATGGATATGAAAACAACCTTCAAAAGGACAGAGGAGAAAAAGAAATAACGCCTTTTTCCCAGTTTGCATTTCTCCCATTCCCAGCTCCCTGGAACAGCCAGGGAAGAAGCCACTATGAGGGTCTTGAACACAAACACAACTGCCTGGTTTAGGTAAGTCCAGAGACTCAAAACGCTATTGAGACCAAATTAATGCCCAATCTTTTGGGTTGTTGAATGGAAATTTACAAAATAAAAGAAGAACCCTGTGTCCAAACACTCTATTAAGGCAGGTCACTAACAGCCCCAAACCTCCACAAATTCCAAGGTAATATTTAAACATGACCCAAAATGTAGGTATTGCAGGGACACAAGAAACTGTGGCATTAAAGGAAACAAGAAATGTAAATTGTTTCAACCAAAGGGGCTGCAGAGCCCGTGATTTGGGCTGATGGGAGGGTTTGAGCACAGCCTCAACCATGCACTTCTGAAATATGAAGACAATTAAAGACCTTGGTCATTTTTAGGCATTTAATCTTTAAATCTTTATCCCACTATTCAAATAAAAGCAACTGAATTGCCCACCTGAATTTGGTGTCTTTATGTACAAGGGGGGGGGCGTTTTTTGGCTTTGTTTTGCTTTAATGTGACCACAGACCTTTGATAAAACTGTGCAGGGCTGGCAAGGACTGCACCGTGCTGAGAGTCCTGAGAAAGCAAATTACCTTGACTGCATTGCAGAAGTGCAGAGTTTACAGGTAATACAAGATTATATAATTAACCCCAGCGTTTCCCACCCCTGTTTGTTATCTTTTCATTGTCATTTGAATTGCAGCATAAACATTCACATCGCCACCGTTCCCAAATAAAATCTGCTGCTTGTGTTCCCCAGCTGAAATCTGGTCCATACGTTCTATTTATCTTACCAGCACTGAAAAGGAAAAACATCCCAGTGTATAAACAGTTACACCACAACAATTTAAGGATTATAAATTTGTGCAAGTGGATGAACAGGAACCAAAGCCAACCTCGAACGCACAACGTTCTGCACTGTAAATCTCACCACTGTTGATTTGCAGGTGCTATAAAGAAAAAGATTCTGCTCAAGTACCTTTTAAAACAAAAAAAAATCTCTGAGAAAATGAATCCATACCAAGACCTGATCATACTGAGCTGTAACACTTCTGAAACGTTCACACATCATGCACCACAGACAGGAATTAGGCAACTCAAAGTATTAAAGGAAAGGCAGATCAGACTCACACTGAGTGCAATTAAAGCACCTGCTGTACAGAACAAACTCTCAAACCAGTGTTTTGTTACAAACAGGTCACTGCAATAAAGGCAGGCAAGTGTGGAGGGCACTTCATGCATTATGTAAAATACCTGGACTTTGAGTTTACGAAAGGATGACAACATGATGAAGGAATGTTGAGTCTAAAAGGGAGGGGGAAATCAAGATAACGTTCAGCTAATGACCAGCATAAGGTTATGGCTGAATTGGTTTTCCCAGATGCATCTTCTGCCACAGTACCTGTTTATTACTTTCCTTTTCCTTCCTTGTCACATAAAATGATTTGGTGTTGACGTCACCCAAGCTATTGAGAATGACAGGTCTCCCCACACAGAAAAAGGTTGCAATATGAACGGGAAAACTTAATTTGCCATGTATTAACCATTCTAATTAGTCATAAACAGCACAAAACCTGCTGTAATCTGAAGGTCAAAACAGAAAGGAAAGCAAGTTATCTGGACCTGGCAAATGATGGTTCTCGCTACAGCATAATCAAGTGTGATGGCTTAATTTAAAGACACAAATTCAATCTGCAGGTTTGGAATATAAATATCCACAAAGATGTTTGCTTTCAATTACCACAGTAAAAAAAAAAAAAAAAAAAAAAAAAAAAAAAAAAAAAAAAAAAAAGCGGGAGANNAAAAAAAAAGGACAAGTAGCAGCTGTGACAAAAGGCATTTTCTGAGATGCAGCTGTTAAGTGCATCCAACCCCCCAAATTTTCGGCCGAGAATTTCTTGCCTGCTCTAACCCCACATTCTCTCCATGGACACGCTGCAATCCCCCCGTGGAAAGCCGCCTTTGTGTGCTGCTGGAGCTGGGCATTTGCACGGCTTCACCTGGAGCTGCAGGAGGGATCCAGCGGCTTCCCATTCCCTCTGATCCACGGGCAGCCCCGGAGCACAACCCAGGCTCCAGCCACGGCATCTGCAGTCTGCTCCACCCCGTTTTTCTGCTGCCCACACTCACCCCAGGGACCAATGGAAAAAACAGCCCCCCACACCACGCCAAACATGCAGCAGAGAAAAGGGAGGAATTCGCATTATTTCCTCCAGTACAGGGGCAGTGATTAGTTGCCCCCCAAAAAAGCAAGGTGTTTATGAATAAAACAATTAAAATCCCATAAATAGATTAAAAAAAAAAAAGGCACCAGAGATACCAAGTTATTTGCATTAAATTAATAAGATGAGCTATAAATGTCATAGTTGAGAAACAGCAATTCCTCACCAAGAGGTACCACCCTCCCTCAAGAGGTTCAAGGCTTCTCCTACTGCTATGCAGGAGAAAAATGTGTAAAAAATGCTTAAAATGTGTAAAAGACAGTCTTTAATAGTCACCATTTTTGTTATTGTTGCTGCCTCTGTTATTAAAATATCAACCAGAAATATGTGTGCTAACTTCATCAACTACAGGTCTCATAACATGTAAATCTGATTTTTAAAATAAAATTTCTGTTTCAATCCGTCCAATACAGATGTTGCAGCTTCTTTTTTCCAACAAGACTGGAAATAAATTACTTCTTGTGAACAGTGTAACCTGTTCTCTTGGTTCAAGTATTTTCCAAGGCTTAACAATTCCATTATTACAGTTACAGATCCTACACACAAAGCAGCAGAAAACATCCTTTTTTCAGCCTTTTGTTCCTTATTTTCTCTGCACCATCTATAAATAAGGACAAATGAAGATTTCCTGGGAGAACTCACTGCTAGCTGCATTTAAATGCACAACAATCCCACAGTGGGGTTTCATATTTGTTCTGAACAGCTCTGAATCCCTGACCAAGGCCTTTCAGTGAACACAGCCATCGGAATCTTCTGGCACTTCGCTGAAAACAAAATGCCAAAAGAAAATGGATTATTTGTTTTCCAGAAAGATACAGAACCATGTCAGGCTGAGCTGGCTTTTTGGGGTTAGTTTTTCATTATTTTCTTTTTTTCTTTTTTTACACCCCCTTGATGAGTTCATTTGCCATCTCCAGACAACTGCTCTTCAAAACCTATTTAAATATGTATGAAAGACTGCTCAAGAGTCACGTACATTTCCCATGGAGCACACGAAGGTGGTTTATGATAAAACAGCTATAGAAAAAAAATCCTGAGCAGCCAACATGAAAAAACACACAGCCATAATTGCTTGGTTTTCCTTCAACACCTGGGCAAATAATCGCCCTATTGGCACATATTTATGACCCAGCAACGTAGATTTGTACCATTATAAGCGGGCAGTGCGATGCGGGCAGCAAATCGAGAAAGAATTGACTCGGGTTTGTTTTAAATTCCATAAAAATAAAATCGATCAGGGCAGGGAGGGACGGACCCCGGCTCTGCCACGAAGGAAGGAGAGCTTGCCCTATATAAGCCAGTGACACACCAATGGAAGGCTCGGGGCTCCTTCTCCTGCCGAGCCACCCCGCACCACCCCCGGCCTTCCCACGGCTGTTCCCTTCCCCTCGCCCATCCCCTGACCTTGGGCAGGGCTGGGCTGCCCAGGGAGCCATTGCGGGGCCGGCTCGGCGGGGCAGGGCCGGG
>VXBX01007118.1:328582-356702 GCA_013400415.1 Scytalopus superciliaris
GTTCGGAAAGGGCCGAGGGAGGGGCTCCGGAAAGAGCCGAGCGACTCCGGATAGAGCCGAGGTGTTCGGAAAGGGCCGAGGGAGGGGCTCCGGAAAGAGCCGAGCGACTCCGGATAGAGCCGAGGTGTTCGGAAAGGGCCGAGGGAGGGGCTCCGGAAAGAGCCGAGCGACTCCGGATAGAGCCGAGGTGTTCGGAAAGGGCCGAGGGAGGGGCTCCGGAAAGTGCCGAGCGGTCCCGGAAAGAGCCGAGTGGCCGCAGGGTGCGGAGGACGGTGGGTCCGGTCGGTGCCCCGCAGGGACCGGCCTCGGGCACCCCGAAAAATGCACAATTACACGGGGAAAATGCACAATTACCCCGCGGATCGGTGGAAATGCCCGCGGCACAGGGGGCTCTGCCCACTGCTCCGCAGCCAGGGGCGGTTTGGGGCTCAGAGAGCCCGAGGTTCTGCAGCTCAGCGGTGCAGGCAGGTGACCTGTGCAGCACCGGGCCAGGCTCGAAAAGCATCTGCCTCGTTAGTTTTACACTATTTATATGTAACTTGTTAGTTTTATACATATATAATATATATGTGCATCTACATACAGATATACAGCTATAAATTGCTGGTCAGAGCAGGGTGCAGTGTCACCCAGAAGCCTGGCAAGGACACAGCATCAAAAGGCTCTAAGTGCCTATCAAGGGAAAGCTATTTCTGAAAACCCGATGCATAAATTCAAAGGAAAATGAGCCTTTAGCATTGAATTGATGTTTAAAATAGACCTGGCAAAGCTCTACTCTAAAAGAATTAAATAATTAGAGCTGAGAGGGCTGGTGAGGCAGCAGGAACCTTACAGGCTGGAAGCGTGAGTGGGTTTGATGGCTGTGTGAGTTAATAACACTTTATGTGAGTGAAGCACTTCAGTGGAGCACAGGCACTGCTGGTGACAGCCCTCTGCATCCATGGGAACTCCTGTCTCCAAGCAGCAGTCTGACTCACAGCAACTTTGATGCATCTCGGCCTGAAGGCACAGTGTTTCCACATCTGAGATGCTCTCCTTTGTCAGATTTGGTATAAATATGCATGGAAAAATACCATGAATATATGCATACGACCTCATTTGCTCTGCATCTTCTTTACACCAGCTGGCCAACATCCAAACCTGCTAAAATGACAAAAACAAGGCAAACGTTCAGCTCAAGCAGCAGATGCAACCCTAAGCTACATCTAAAAATAAATATTGATTCTTTAGAAGCACACACGTTATTCAATTAGAAATTCTTGTTAGTATTTCTGAAATAGTAAAGAGCATCCAGAGGCAGAAAAGGATATTAGAGAAAATATATGCCTTTATTCACCCCATAAATTACAAAAAACCCCAGTAGATGTCAGCAAAAAAGAAGACAAGTATTGTATTTCATACATACATCATCAAATCCCTCCTTGGGTTTGGCACAGGCAGAGAATTGTTTCTAACAGGCAGGACAAATTAGTGTCTTGGCAAAGTGAGTCTCCATCACAATTGTGGATATGCAATATATAATTAAAATATCTCCACTCAGTACAAAAAACATTTTCAAGTATACTAATAAGAGTTGCATTGCTTCTGTTATCTGGAAAAAAGGATACCAGAAGGATAATTTCCAGTTTCCCAGAACAATCACAGGTATTCCAGAGTCAGTTTACAAGACACACAAACCGAATACAAATTTAACTTATTCATCAGTCCATTTTAAAGCCAAGATTAAGGTTTTAAAGGCCTGAATTCCAAAGCACCTGTAAGTGCCTTTTATCAGTGATTTCAAGAGCTCTATAGACAATCAAATTCAGATTCTCATATGGCCTCAACTCTGTTTTCTACAGCTTCAAATTGCAGTGCCTCCAGGAAAAACAAACCCCAGTGTGGTAAAAATAACAACATTTTTAACTTGAAACAGTGTATTGCCAGAGTTCAGAAAGCTGTGAGGTATTTTAATTCCATGAACAGAACAGCACTGTGCAATTTTTCAGTCCAGGAGTCCTCACCCTCTGGAGCCATCAGGACAATGTATTTAAAGCACCTTCCACATGTTTAAATGCATGAGGGAAAAGTCTTGCATTTTCAGTAATTTATTACACAAGAATTTATAAAAATAGTAACTTCCAAGTCTATGACAAATACATCTTCAACAGTATAAATCTTCGTGAATGAAGTTTTAGAAGGTTGATAAAATGTTTCCTTCTGATTCTTCTACACTGTGTCCAGAGGCCCCCCATCCAAGAAAGGTTGACCTGTTGGAACAAGTCCAGAGGAAAGACAGTAAGTTAATAACAGGGCTGGAGACAGGCTGGGAGTTCAGCCTGGGGAAGAGAAGGCTCTGGGGAGAATTTAGAGCCCCTTCCTGTGCATAAAAGGGGCTCCAAGAGCTGGAGAGGGACTTTGGACAAAGGGGAATGGCTTCACACTGACAGAGAGCAGTGAGATGGGATATTTAGAAGAAATCCTTCCCTGTGAGTGTGGGCAGGCCCTGGCACAGGTTGGGCAGAGAAGCTGTGGCTGCCCCATCCCTGGGAGTGCCCAAGGCCAGGTTGGATGGGGCTTGGAGCAACCTGGGCTAGTGGGAGGTGTCCCTGCCCATGGCAGGGGGTGGGATGAGATGAGCTTTTGGTCCCTTCCAACCCAAACCATTCCAGGATCCTGTGCACCAAACGTATTTTGCCTTTAGGTGTGAACAGGAAGGAAGCCAAGCCTGAGAGCACTGACATCCAGGGAACAGGAAATACAGACCAATTTATGTTCTCCAAAAGGAAGGTGTCAGAATGCCCTTTGGTAATGGAATTTCTTTCTCCTGTAGACATTTCTAGTGGAAAGAGAAAGACAAATAACAAAGGATAAATGTGTATCTTAATTTGGCATCTCTTCTCAGGAATTTTTATGGTTCTTACTGCACACATCCAAAGCATTAATTAATTTAAAAAAAAAGCAGAATTAATTTTGAAATGGAAGTACAAACTCCAAAGCTGTCACACTTTAATATCATAATCTAACCAAATATTCACAAAGCAATTTAACAATCAAGTATTTTACAGTTCTGCAAGCTTTATTAAAAAAAATATGCAGAATACAATGCTAAACAAATGCTAGAGAGAGGTTCAAAGAATCACTTCCCTGTGTATCTAATCAGGACAACTGCTAAAAACAAGCATCCACGGATAAGGAATAGCTGTGACAGAAATGACTCAGCAGAATCCTCCTGAACCTGTACATCTCCTCTCACTGACCTTCCTCTATAACCAAAATACATTTCCACTGAGAAAAATCAGATGGGAGGTAAGAAAGAGGTGAGATGTTTGACATCATTAAGGTAATTCAGTGACTGGAAAGTTACAAAGGATGGGTTAGACCACAGTGACAGGTCTGGACTATCAGCTGTGCTGCAAACACACAGCCCTGTTATCCAAACAATGCATATACCCAGTGGAGGAAAATAAAAACCCCAAACCAAAACGTTTGGTAACTAAACAAACAAACAAAACCAATCCAAAAGTGCCTTACCTGCACAAAACTCTTCAGACGTGACAAACAGCCCATCTGGCCAGAGCTGGTCACGGCTTCAATTCTGCAGAAATAACAGCAAAGTTTCAAAATCTGTTTAGAAAGTTGGGTTTGATTCACAAGTGGGTGTGGGGGTGGATGCCAGAGATTGGAAAAGATGGATGAGTCATTTAAGAGCAAGCACTGACATTCCTAACCCCAGATATCATACCTTGGGATATAGGATTTCTGGATGAAGAACATGGTTTTCCAGAACTGAATGCCATACTGCTTCACCAGAGCACTGCCACACACCTGTGGTACAGAAGGCACAGAGAGAAGGGTTTCAGTCTCACGTGACAACTGCAATGCAACTGTTCCATGTCAATCACTTAATATTTTATCTAGACATTTAAAGAAATACACCTACAATCAAACAAGCAAATCCTCTAAATGCCATTATTGGTACCACAATCCCCTTTTTTTCTTCTGTGTGGTGGCCACTGATAGGGAATGTTATGCTATTTTATTTCCCACCCCAGTCTATCTCCAAAAATAACTAACTCCCTTCCCTAACACCATTTGCTGGGGCACATTGTGGTCACTTCCCCACTGTGGTTACTGCCACATGCAGTCATTCCATCAGCTTTCTGCACAGAGCCAGTTTACAGGACAGATGTTCCTCAGATCCCACCACTAACAGAATCCCCCATGGGGTACTTCACTTTGCACTTTCTCAGCTCTACCAATAAGGTTCTTTAGAATCATTTGAAGAACACAGAAGCTGCTGGTGTTCAACACCACTAACCTCCAGAAAATCCAAGAGCAGCATAGCTGTCACATCTGCCAGAGGCTCCAGATTCAACATCTGTGCGAGCCAGCGCCACCCGTAGCTCAGGCCATGGGGATGTGCCTACAAAGTAACAAAGAAGCCACTTAGCACTTGCAAAACGCTATTATCAAGACAGGCAGTTTTCTGGCTTACTTTTTTCTCTATGAAGTTATTTTACAGTAGCTTAACACAAAATTCGATCCTCGTGAAAACGCAAAGAAAGGAAATAAAGGTTTATACTGTGAATTACTTTGCATTGCTTTGTTCGCTCTGACCATCTCCACTCAAATATATCCTGAGCTGGTTTGGGGTCAGCACACCTTAGCTACAAAATAAACTTCCAAAACATTTAACAGACTCTTGGCATAGTAACAGGGTTCTATTGCAACAAGTAACATTGTAATGCCACCCACGCACCCCTTGTTTGTTTCCATAAGGCCACCGGAGCTGAATGATGGCAGCATAGAGACGGATCATTCCTGACATCCTTTTGAGAAAATGGTCTTGTTCTTCCACCTTAGAATCATGGACTTCATATCCAAGCATCCTGAGGATGAGAAGACATTCCAGTATTAGCACAGCAAAACACATTCACTTGAGTACCAGCAGCTCTCAGCTTGCTTTAAGACAACTGCACTGAGAGCAGGGATTCTCCAAAACCACCCCAAGGATTACTGCAAAGGCCAGTGATAAATGTACCTCTGATACTCTTCCACAGACGTCCCCTCTTTCCGAGCAGGGTAAAATGGCACAGCATATGGGCACTTTCTGTGCAGATGAGCTAAAAAGATGTCTCCAACTCGAGGGTGTAATTCCCAGATCCCTGAGAGCACCACAGCAATTGGGAAAGCTGAATCATGGTGAAAAGAGACTTCTCCTTCTCCATGTTTCTGCAGGGGGGGGAAAGGAAAGTCAGGCCCCATCCCTTCAAATCATTTCTCAGGCAAAAATATACCTCATTTTTGTGATTAGTCTCTACTAAAGAATCCTAACGTTTCCATGGCTATGAAGCCAAGGATAAAAAAGATGATGTCCTCGTGTCCTCAGCTCCCACAGAGGATGGCAATAAACTCTGGCTCAGGACAGAAAAAAGGGATTAGGAAACACAGGCCCAAAGTGCAGACATGCTAACTCCAAACAATCATTTTCAAATGCTTACAAATCAGTCACAGTTTTACTCCATGGGCTGATTTTTGCATGTATTTTCCCTGCAGGGATAAAAACTTCAAACAGCCCAAATTTAGGAAATAAAGACAAGAGAAAAATACTGCCAGCTTCACTTAAACTGTGACACTTCATTTCTTGGGAGGTGCTAACTACACAGCAGGGACTCAAGTTTGCCTCTTGAGCCTTAATGGTTTTTTTTGTCCAAGATAAAACAGTTTGAGCCTGCATACAGTTTTGTGATAGATCATAAATTAACTATCAAACTGTTTTCCACTAACACTGTACCTGCCTAGTTCAGAATATGTAAGATTACGTATAAGAATAGATAATAATATTAAGAAAATAAATAATACATAACCCTGAAACTGAAAACAGTTTTTCCTCCTAGAAGATAAAAACGGATGTGAGGGAAAGAAAAACTAAGTTCTCTCACTTCATTAATACACACAAACTAAACACCCAGTGATTTTGTTCTTCATAGCTGAGTTCAGTGTCCAAAAGCATCTCTCAGAGCACTGACTAGCTGTGCCACCCCAATGAAGAGATCTCCTCACCACAAATTTCTCTGCAAGTTTGTAACAAACAAACTCCAGCCCCTGCGGATGCTGAGTCACCGACACCGTTTGCCCTTCAGTCTGAACAGGCTTCCCGGACAGGAGGTTATTGATCTTGTCAAACACCTCCCTCAGCTTAGAGCCTGCAAATACATAAGGGATGCATGGAGACAGAAGATTAGGAAACAGCAGACAAATCTCAACCAGACCACATCAAGTTCACAAACACCAGACCCACATCCTGAAAGTCACCTCCAACGGCACCTCTGCTCCATCTGATTAACCAAACTTAACCCTGATGGAGCAGGATGCCTCTGAGGGAAGCAACAGACCTTCAAACCACAAGCAAATGCTGCTGCACAGACTTGGACTGTACACAGGCCAGCTTTCTGCTGCAGGGATAATTATAGGAACACTCAGCATGTTCTGCCCTGCTAAAATCTTTACAGCAAGAGGAAGTTCAGTAGGATTGAGCTCTTGACATTTTCCTGACCTGATATACTGGAGATCTGGCTCACAGGGATTGTAGCTGCTTTCTGCAGGTTTGTTTTTATCTTCTTCACCTGCAGAATAAACAAACAACTTAAAACCCCTTTCCATACAAGTGCATTACTATCACAGTTTGGATGAGCAGTTGGTAACAGAGGCTGCTACATTAGAATTTTAATTCTTCTTTTTTAAATAAAGCTGTCCTATTTCCTCTTGAAAGTAAGATAATCTCTCTTCAACAGCATTAACAGTTTGTTCATACCTCAGTGTTGTTTTTGCAGTTTCCAATTTCGCTGAAAGAAGCAACACACTGTTCAGCAGCATCTTGAAGCTGCTGGTACCACTGCATGATACTTTCTTCTGTTTTAACTTGAAGTCCTGCAATTAAAAAGAATAACAAAAGAGAATTACTAAGGAAGACCTAGTCCTCTAGTAAGAAAACTTCTGAAACAAGGCAAGGAACAGAGCTGCAGGAGTGCTTTTCTGCCCAGAAGGCACTTTAGAAGGTTATGTTGATAAATGAACTAGAAGTTTTCAAACTGTACAGGAATTCTCCTTCAGCTTCGTAGCTTAGGATATCTGGACTTAACTCACTGCCCAGAAAGGCCATTTCAGTGGCCTGATCTTGTATGTTTTGTCCTATCATGCATGAGCCATCTACACCCACAAGAATGCACGATGTTCCTCTCTGATATCGCAATACATGCCATGTTGTCTAGAAAGAACAGGTTTTGCTGCAGTTAACAGAGTTATTTTATGCTGCAGCAGTTCAGTTTCAGAAGTTTTCTGCCAGCAGTCCTACACCTATTCTGCCAGTAAAGGCCATGGGAAGGTGTGGTGCCACAACACAAACATTCCAAAGCAGTATTCAGCCCAACAGTCAGAGACTGAAAGGAGGGAAAGGAGGCAAAGAAATAAAAAATATTAAAAAAAAAAACCCCAACCTTCCTTCTGCTGCTTTCCCCCTGACTGCTGTGCAGGGGCAGGACTCTGAGTCTTCATCTGCTCCTTTTGCTCTAATTCCTTCCGCTTTTGTCTCTCTTCTTCTTCATCTTTCCTCCTTTTTTCTTCCAAGGCTGCAGTGATTTCCTGCTGCATGCTGGATATCAACCCTCGCATCTCCTGCAGGGCTCGCTCAGTGTTGGCCACATCTGCCTGGGTGGGGAAACCTCTCTGTCCAGAAACACAGGAGGTAACAGCATTAACCACTGCCTATGGAACAACTGCAAGAGCAATGAGCCTTTGAAGCATTAACCTTCAGATAATCTGGGAGCCAACTACATATTTCATCTCCATCTCCTTTAGTTGTACAAAACATTGGTCATAGTATTTGTAAATAATGTCAGTTCATGACTAGATTTCGTAAGATCTTGGACAGCAAAAGTTACTAACACACTTGGACAAGAGTAAGGGAACTCCAGTGCAAAGCCTTGACAGTTTCCTCTGCAGAAAGCCAACTGTAACAAGCTGGAACAAAGAATTAGCCTTATTAGTGCTTTATTTTCAAGGTTTGTGCCCCACCCTAGAGAAAAAAATGTCAAGAAAAAACAGTTCCTGCAAAAGGTTTATGAGCAGAGATGAACTGTAAGACGTTCAGTATTTAACAATTCATGAACCACTTCACTGTCTCAAAAAGGAACATTACAGCACCAGGACTTTACAGTCACTTAATTTGACTCTTTCTCCTGCAGAAGTCCTCATGCATTTTTATAAGCCATTTTCAAGACAACGACTGAAGTGCCACAGAAAAGAATTCCCCTTTGAAATTGGAGGCTTTACGGGATGAATCCAAAAACATTGCTGTGACATCTTATTCAACAGCCTCCTGACAAGCTGCCTCTGAAAACAACTCCAGGAGGCTTTGTGAAGGAACAGCTGAAGTTAAGAGGGACTGCAGAGCCCGTACCTCACTCGTGGTGCGGATGAGCCCTGACACCAGCCCACAGATCTGGTTGCCACGATTGCTGTAGGCAGACAGGTCGATTCTTGGCAGGTCTTTGTGCCTGTAGTTGGGATCAATCTGCTGGTTCAGCTGCAGCAGTTCCTCCTGGATGGAGTAAAGGCGTCGCAGCCTTTCCTGCCCCTCTTCCTTGCGCAGGCGCTCCAGCTCTTCCTGGCGCTGCCGCTGCTGCTCCGCCTCACGCAGCTTCAGGTTCAGTATCTGGGGAGAAAAGGGTCACAAGACTCACAAAATACCTCAGGGACTCCACCTCCTGCCTGGTCTGATGACTCCAGCTTTATAGGGCCTTCCTGCTCCTGCAACACCGCGCTTTTAAGGCACTTCCACACTGCAGCAGGTGCCCTGGTCAGCACCAGAAAATCCATCCTCCAAGGGTGCCATGGAAATACAAATAGGTCAGTTGGTCTCTCCAGTTCCCACCCAGCAGTCATGGTGTTGTATGAAAGACAATTCTTAAAAGCCTCAGACCTTTGCTCTGTGTCGGTGTTCTTCCTTCAGCTTCTCTTGCTGCCCCTGAGCTTCCTTCAAGCTACAAGACACAGAGACAGAAAAACTGTACTCAAGACATGCACCAGACAAAATGCAAGCAAACACACAGCAAGTTGCTCTTAAAACAAGCTAAAGGAACTTTAACTGTCACAAATAACAGTGTCTTTCTCTAACCACTGAAACCTCAAGAGTAGCCAGGGACCTAGTCTGACAGACAAACAGTACTAGGAGATTAATATAAGAAAAGCAGCAGGTGAAATTTTCAACAAGTGACCAGCATAGAACTGTCAGGGAAAAGAATTTAATCCTCGCTTTGATTAAATGCTGTGAAACTTCAGGGATACCAGAGCTAATCTCACCTCTTCTCCATTACTTCTTGCAGCTCTTGGAACTCCTGATGGCGCTTCAGCTCCCGCAGTTCGTCGAACCGCTTCAGCTGCTCGCTGGCCTGGGCATAGGCTGCCCTCACCATCTGCTCCTGCTCCTCCTGCCTCTGCCTCAGCCTCTCCTGCAGATTGCAGAGGGGCCAGAAGCACCAGAGGGAGTCATTGCAGAATTTGGACAGAGGAAAGCATAAAATAAAACGTCAGTTATTTAGGATACTTTACTATCCTTGCACCGGTGCCATCTGGGATTCATCCTGGGATTCACATACTCCCCCCTCGGCCTTTTTTTCTTACCTTTGCTTTCATCCTGTGCATCTCCTCGTACATCCGAATGCAGCCTTCGACTTTGGCAACTTTGGATGACAGAACTGCTGGAGAGACTTCTTGATCCATTTCCAGGGGACTAAGACACTCATTTCCCTGTGTGGGCAGCAGAAAAGCAGAATCAGTGACTGAGCACAGGCTCAACAACTCACAGAGGAAAACAGGTAAATCAAGTCTCCTAAACCATTATTTGTGGAGAAAAAGCCACAGGGATCAATAAATGCTCATTTTTAGACGAGTTATGTATCCCAGTAGCGCAGCCACACCAGTCTGGGTATCCTCCAGCACATTTATGAGGTTGGGATAATTACTTTTCCAATCACTAAGACTGGGAGCAGAGATACCAAGGACATTCACAAGGGCCAACTGTCACACAGAAAGGCCAGGCAAACCCCCCACGTTCTTTTATGATGTTACAATGGGAGAAGTCAAGAGAGGTTTGTCCTTTGAATCATTCTTCAGACTCTCTTATGAAGTTTATCAGATCTTGCTGTTTCATTAACATCTTTTCCTCACAATGTATTTCTTAAGTTTCACTGGAGCAAAGATGATGCAAAACTTTGCCATTCAGTATCACTGCCATTGTGCTTAACAATAAATTAGTGTTTTCTTTTCAGGTGCTTCATCAGCTTCATTTCCACCACAACTCAACTGCCCACTGCCCAGCTTCCCACCTTTCTGCCTTGTAAAACAGAACCAGAACACGTGTAAGACACTCAGAGACTCCAGAGAACCCTCACAGACTCTTCCAACCCTTCTCTGTGACCTTATCCCTACAAATGGACGAATTCCACGCTGCAAATCCATAAAACCACACAGCCCTATTTTCCTTAGTTATGGTGAAAAAAAGGGAGTTTGCTTTTTGACCTGCTGTGAAACACTTTGAGCATTAAAATCTTGTTAACGCTGATTTTATCATGGCTTGTCCGTGCTACAAGAAGTTAAAACTAAGAATGTTTGTTTTTTTCCCCATAGAACAGAGCACACAACAAATTTATGCTGGCAAAGCAGCACGTATTTTTCCTCACACCTCCACAAACACAGGGGTTATAATGAGAGAGCTACCTTGGTCTCACTCGGCTCTGTAGAGGAAGGCGATGAGGAGCTGCCAGGCGGGATCTTCTCCGCAGAGGCCCTTTTTGAGAGGGGAGTGGATTGTTTTGGCGTGGAAGTCCCGGAGGGTGTGATTTCTGGGTCTGAGTGCCCGCTGATGCTGTCCAGGACCCACCCGCAGTACGGGGACAGCTCCACGGGAGCCACGCACCCTTCCAAGGCACCCTGTGGAGAAAACATTCCTCCCGGGAGTAAACTTTAACACGCCGCGACCACGGGGGCTTCCTCACCGCAGCTCAGCACCCTTCTCCCGGTGTTCTCCCAGCACTTTCTCCGAGCTCCCCCGCTTTTCAGGGCGCCCCAGGCCCCCTCGGGGCGGTGTGTTTGAAGCCCTCACCTCATCCTCCTGCCAGTGGCGGCAGTAGCTCAGCCGGCCCTTGCTGGAGAGGCGCAGGGCTTCCAGAGTCTCGAAGCGGAGCTTCCACGACTCCATGGCCACCCTGCCCCGGGCCCGGGGGTCTCTCGCAGGCCTGGGGGGTCCCGGTTCCCCCTCACGGTCCCGGGTCCCCCTCACGGTCCCGGGTCCCCCCTCACGGCTCCGGGTGCCCCTCACCGCCGGGCCCGCCCCGCCCCTTCCGGGCGGCGCAGGGCGGGAAGGAGCAGAGAGCGCCCCCTGGCGGACAGGCGGGGCCGCGCCCGGCGCCACCGCCGCGGGTTCGAGTCCCGCCCTCGGTTCGAGTCCCGCCCCGGGTTCGAATCCCGCCCCGGGTTCGAATCCCGCCCCCGGCGCTTCCCGGGAGAGACCACCCCCAGGGGAAGGAAGAAATCGGGAAACGTGTGGAAAATTCACCGATTTTCCGCTTGTTTTATGTATTCTCGAGGAGGGAGGACTGCAGGCACCTCACATGTTTGCGTTCCCGAAATCAGACCCGAGACACGGCACACGGAAATTCCCGCCGTGAAAAATATATCAAAGCAGTTAAAAATCTAGTTTATTGTTTTACCATAGCACCTTTGTGATTTTTTTTTTAACGTGTTAAACACACAGATCTTGCAAAAAATTACTGATTTAGGAAACTTTTATGACAAATGCTGCCAAACGACCACACCACGCCGCACATAAATAAGATACAAGAGAGAAAAATAAAAACAAGGTTTATTTTTGCCCTCCCCTAATAACCATTCGGTGGAAAGAACAGGGCACTAGAGAGCACGTGGATTTTAGAGATTTGACACACCAAAGACCTGATTTTCCAGAAGGTGCTGGTGAATTTGATGAAGGAGTTGAGTGTCAGCAGCTGCTCCTTAACTGGCTTAAGACCAAGACAGGATTTCATGCACACCCTGAACTCACGTGGCATTTGCACCAAGACCTCAACTGAAGTGCCACTGAGGTTAAACCACGATCTTTCCTTCAAATTCAGCTTGTTTTGGCTCAGTCCTGGGGATAGTCAGGATCAGGAAATCAGGGTGAGAGGAGCAAAGCAACATTAGCATCACACTCAGAAAGAAAGGTGAGGACCAGGGAGTATGTAAGAATCAAGTTATAAAAACCAGACGAAAATCATTATTCCTGGTATAAAAGTTTTATGAACACTGTGGCTGTGCAGTAGATAATCTCTTGTGAGTGTGGAGCCCAGGCACCTCAGTTATTTTCAGCTTCACACCTTTGGTGCATGAAACCTCTCCCACCAGCTCATCATCCAATGTATCAATACAGTGTTCAGTAGTTTAAAAAACTGATTAAAAAACCTCCACACTCAAAAAAAACCCCACATGACCTTCCCAAAAGAGAAACTGAATAAAAAGTGAAGCACAAAAAGAGCTCTTATAAAAATTAACAAGGTCCACAAACCTCTGACAGGTTTTAAGAGCTGAAACCATCAGGACCTGACAGGACATAAAGGACCTTTTCCATCAGATGCAAAACCACCTGGTTTTGGGGCTCAGTTTCTGGTGTAACACCGACCTCCAATGCCAAACCAGCACTGCTGATACCCCACATCCTGCTCACACGCCCCCACCACTTCACTGTCTCATGCTGCAAGGAAAAGGTCTCCCAACAGCGACCCTGGAATGCCATCCTGATTTCTGTATCCATATGGCTTTGAAACAACGTTCCTCCTGTGCTTAGAAGGGGCGCAAGGGGAGCGCCGCCCTCAGAGAGGGGAGCGGGAGCGGCTGGGGAAGCTCAGCACGGCCCCTTCTCTGAAAACATTGTCATAGGAAGACTTGAGGAAGTGGACGTAGTTCTGCATGCTCCGGTTGGTGCTCTCCGACTGCTCCAGCCGATCCTTCAGATCCTGGAGGCGGCTTTCGAAGCGGCGCTCTGCCTACACACGGGAGCACAAAGCACAGCCTGAGAGACAGCAGCATCCACCCCTGCCCGTGTTAAACTGCTCCCCCAAAGTGCCGAGGGGAGCCAGAATTAGCACAGCGGGAGATGGCATTGCCATAGATGGTGCTGTGGTATTTATAATCTGTTCTGCTCATTTCCAACCCCATTCAGCAACCCGCTGATGAAAACAGGAGACAACGTGGGTAATCAGTTGGGCTTTAAAAACTCATTAGCTGTAGCTATGGTGAATTAAATACACTCTTCTGAAAAGCAACTTGACCTGATCCATGAGCCAACCCAATTCCAAGTTAAACTCAAGCAAGCAAGCAGAGTAAACAGGACATCCTGAAACATCCTCAGCCTTTTTTCTAGAAGAAATCCTTTCCTCTAGAAGAGGAATTGCATTCTCTCTCAGATAACCAAAATGGAGTTGAAATCTGTCCATGATACCTGGTGCAAATCTCATTTGAACATAAGGAAGGTCTGATTCTTCTCTCACACACACCTGACTTTACATCAGGTTCATTCAGACCAATGTACTCACTCGCCTATCACTCCTTGCACGCTCCTGAATCAGTGCCACACACACCAGCACGTCACACTTCTGCAGCACATCCAGAGGACCTTGGTTTCTGGACTCCAGTTGCTGCCAGGCCACCACCAGCATACCAAGAGTATCCCCCACAGGTCACTCACGTCCTCTTTGCTCCGACGCAAGTGGTTCAGATCTGTTTTAGTCCTGCTCAGCTGGGTCTCCAAATCCAACAGCTTGGACTGGGCTGCCCTCTCTCGAGACATGGCTCGTTCTCGACTCTGTTCCACCTACATACAACAGTAACTTTGTTAAAGGGTAGTCTGTGGAAGAGTGTTTTTTCCCTACCCCACTGCCCACAAAAGCCCTATAAAGCTTAACTGACACATTCTCATCCACAAGCAGCAGCTCAGCCTCGTGCTTTTCTCTCTCCTGTTGCAAAAGGAGTTCAGTTTTCCATGTTTTAAGTGCTGACAAAGAGCACCAGCACATTACTTGTATTTCACTGAACGCCACGATTTTAATGGCTTTGGTTACAACCCGAGGAGGTACTTTCAGCAATCCCACCGTTCCCTTTTCACAGCCTGGGAAGCTTTGGGTGAATTCACAAGCACAAGGAAATACTCACTTGTTTTTTGGCATCCTCAATGGCCATCTCCAGCTGCCGTGCCAAGGAGCTGCACTCCCGGGTCTTCTCCTCCAACCTCAGCTGGCACTGGTGGATCGACTCCTCACGCTTTGCTATGACCTGAAGGAATTCTATGTTCTGGGCACTCGTGGTCTCTAGTTTTCTAGTTTAAGACAATAAGGGAAGGAAACCTATTCATTTTAAATGGAGTGTGTTTCAGTCTGCCTTTTTGTCAGGTCCTGCCTCCTCTGGTCACAGATTCTATTCCCCCTTGAAAAGTGAGGGCCCCAAGAAACACTTCTCTAGTCCTCAAATCAAAATTTCTAAGATTGAAGGGCCTTCAGAGTACCTACATACCCACATTTTCTCAGATACTGTCACTAAAAGAAATTCATAAACATGGATAAAAATACTGTAATATTTAGTAACCTCAGTCTAGACTGGACAAGGAGCTGGTTTCTCTGCTGTCTAAGCCATCATCCTGTCTAACAACATTCAAAACAGGTGCTGCTGCAAAAACACATCTCTCTGGACAGCTACTGATTAGAGATCCTTTTGGGATAAGCAAATGCACAGAATCCTGGAGGCTTGTGGGGAACCAGAACAAGACTGAAGCTGCTTCAATCCCCTGTAAAAACAATGGAAATGGAAGGTTAAAAAGGCAAGAGAGCCCAATATTTCTAACCTTTCTAGCTCCTCCACCTTCAAGGTGAGTTGCTTTTTCTCCTCCTGGGCAGACTGATATCTCTCTCTTGTCATCTCCATTTTGTCCCCCTGGAGCTCAATCTAAAAATTACAGGAGTTAATTACTTTACAGAATAGTCACTACACACACATGACCAACCACCTGAAACATATGAGCTCTCAGAAGAAAACATGCTCCATTCATTATTTCTGGAGAGCTTCAGAAGGGGAACGGTGGATAGAAAAGCACTAAACATCCATTTTGCTGGTTAATGTCTGGAAAGGTTTGGGAAAACTCTTCCAAAAGAAAAGGCAGACCTGTAATTTCCTGTAAGCACAGACAAGCACACACAGATGGACAGCAGCCACAAACATGCCAGCAGCCCACAAAGGCATCAGAGCCTGAAACACCAGGAAGGTTTATAATCCCAAACCAAGCAGAGCAAAGTGATCAGACAGAGACCATGTGCTGGAGAAATTATCCCTGTCCAAAAGTGTCCTGCAGTACCTACACAGTCTTCCTGGGGACAGAAAACAGGGACTGGGAAAATAACCTGAAATCAGAGTGGGAAAACAAGGTTGGGACAGCACCATCAGCAGAAAACCACAGGAGGGAAAGCTGACAAGATGATGGAAGTAACAGAAGCAAGTGCTGCCACAGTTGCTATTTGTGTCCCAGAAAGATTCTACACCAAGGCATGAGAAACCTTTCAAATATTAAGGAATGCTCCCAGCAAAGCCACTAACTTCTTGCAGAAAGACATGGCACACACCTTTATTTTGCAGTGCACGTTTAATCTTTTCAAAAAGAGAAGAGAACAGAGACGAAGTTTGAACCTTGCTGTGATTAGAAATTCATGTTGGTTTCAGAGTGGAGCTTAGCACTGGTAGGGGTACGGTCCGCCAGTCCCTTACCAGGTGACGGAGATCTGCAATCGTGGCACACAGGTCAGTGCTCTTCTTCTCGTAGCTCTGCAGCTGGTCATGGCATTGTGCCAGCTGTGTCTCTGTGTACTTCAGGATCTCAGGCAGCTTCTCCAGTTCAGCAAGCTTGCTCTGGAATTTCCTCCGTGTCTGTAATCAAAGAGGAGAAATGAAGAGAACTTTTCAATGTTCATAAGGTAAAGATTAAAACACTTCTCAGCTTCAGTGAAGCTTTGTTAGTCCAAAACCACGATGGTGTGGATATTTGGCCAGTGCTGGAGTTCAAAGCCTAAGGTGTTCTCCTACTCCAAAAGGCTTTCACTTAGGATGGTGCGAGAATTACTATTTTGGATCCTGGGCTTCAATTTTATTAAAAGCACAAGGTCTTTTTTTGAAGCCAGCCATTTACATCAGACAATGGTGTAACCCTACCTAGTCCACTGTTCTAAACCACTATTTCTGCAGCAAAGGACACACTAATATAATTTAAACACCTGAAGAATGCCATAGAGTCAAAAAGAAGCTGTTAAAAGTTCATTCTGCAAAAATTACTGAACAAGTCCTGAGAAAAACTAACGGAAAATGCAAACGAGATAAGTCTTTTATTTCCTATTCCCAGCTGGTTTTCACTACATTCAGAGCACTAAGATCCATGAATGTCTATAACATGTCTTTAGAGGAATAGTTACCAGTTCAAGCTCCTTCTCCAGTTCGTCTCTTATTGCCTTTTTCTCTTTTTCACTCTTCTCCAGTTTTGCTGCCAGTTCACTTACTTCTTCTTGGGTCTTTGTTGCCTGGACATTCAAAAAACCCCATAGACTTTATCTGTCATATATAGTTATACATAGTTATATACATAGTTACGTGTTATATATATACATAGCAATGCCTTGGAGTAACTAAAACTGCTTGAGTGGATGGTTAAGGCATTACAGAATAAACCATAGTGGAGGGAGAAAACCCCTTTGTGCAAAGGCTGAAGGTTCTGAAGCGATGCCTACCTGTGCTGAGTAGTTTGCAATCATCCCTTCGTAGTTCTTGATGGTGTTCCGGAGGTCTTCCATTTCCCTCTGTGCTTGGACTATCTCTTCCTCCAGTGGGCCCAGAATAGCCTGAAAAAATATGTAAGATCCCAGCTAGATGAAACAGTTCCTGGACTGGATGCTCCTAGCCAAAATATGGAAGAAACCCAGTTCTCCCAGAATGTGCACTTCCTCTGGCTCCTCCCAGCACACCTGCCCTGTCATACTCAGGTTATGTGAAACTGGTTTGAAACCGAGTAGGAGCAATGCGTGCAATTTGACTCTGTCCTCAGCAGGTTGTTATAATTTCTCCTTTTCCTCCTAGCATTCAATCTTCAAACCCTTAGAGTCACTGACCTTTAGTTTTTCATTTTCATTCCTCAAAGCATTGGCCTCTGCAGTCTGTTGATGCAGTTTATCTGCCAAAGTTTGCCTCTCCTCCTGTGAGCTTTCCCCCAGCTTTGCCAGCTGTTCCGTCAAGTCTGCCACACAGCTGCCACACACAGAGAAAATCAATCCTTCAGTGACAAGAGTAAGACTCTTAACCCTTGAAAACTAGCTTCAGAAACACAGCTTTCCCCTTTCATCTTCCTCCTCTAGTCATGTATGAACATCTCCTGTTACACTGTTCTACTATCTCAATTCTCTTATACCTCCTAGGAATTAATGAGTTGTCCCCCTGGAGCTCAAATGAATTGTCTCAAAGACACACAGGATAAAGCAGTGCCTCTCTTGTCTCATACCTCCCTACTTTTTCCTGCAGTAACAACTGCACTGCAGTGATACCAACGTTTACTTACCTTCACAACAAAATTCGCATCAATTTTATACTTACATATATATACTAATTTTTATAGATATATATACACACTATACTATATGAGAGACACTTCTTATCTGTTAACATCTTCCAGTGGAGTTTCTCAAACAGATCTCAAAAGAAAAATAACCTTAATTCTTTCACAGCATTTCAAAATGGCACAGGAACAGAGTTTTAAGAGTCAGCAAACCCTTAAAGAGTCTGCCTTTGCTGAGGTAGGTCAGCAGCACAAGTCACATCTCTCTCTTTCCACCTCTCCAAACTCTGCTCTAGCCCTTAGGCAGTGCTGGTTTTGCTTGGTTATTTACTAGCCGCTCAATTAAATTATCCTAGAACTTTGAACTCATGCTTCTTTCTCCACACTGACTTTATTCTAACCTGTTTAGTCCAACAATTTCCATTTCAAGGTCACTCTTGTCCTTTACTGCTGTGTTGCAGCGATTCCTCCAGGACTCAAGATTGGACTGGGCTTCAGCAAGAGCACTGTCCTGTCAGACAAGGGAAATACATGAGGAAAAGGGTACAAAAACCTCCCTGGATGTGGGATATGCAGAAAATACACAGAGATGTCC
The DNA here is from genome assembly GCA_013400415.1 of Scytalopus superciliaris. Lineage (NCBI taxonomy): Eukaryota > Metazoa > Chordata > Aves > Passeriformes > Rhinocryptidae > Scytalopus > Scytalopus superciliaris. The sequence continues at coordinate 346,849 of VXBX01007118.1, forward strand.
TTAACTTTGGACAAGCAGTGACACAATGGATTTGTTCTAAACTTGGCATAAATGGGCCAAGGCAACAAGACAGAAATAAATCTCATTAGTTGGAAGCAGAGACTCTCCCCAGGGCTGCTACCAGAAGTCAAGGATTTAGAAGCATGACCTGAAAGGAGGCCTCTCCCCCTGTTGTAGCAGTACCTTTTCTGCCAGCTGGGCAGTGAGTTTCTGCACATACTCCTCGCTCCGCTCTGCCCTCTCCTTCTGGGCACGGACAGCTTTCTTCAGGGCCTCCTTATCACCATCTCCCTTCTGCTTCAGCTCCTTCAGCTGGTCCATGGCTAGTTCCAAATCTGCCTTAAGCTGAGCCTCACAGCACTCCAGATTCTGTGGGGAGGATCAAACACACCGCATGGAATAACACCCATGTTACACCTGCAAAGCTAAAGCAGCAACTGATTTCCTAGAGATGGTGGTGAGAGCCAGGCACAAACCGCCATCCTTCAGCCTGGAGGTAATATGCAATCAGGTTTCACCTAAACAATTCTGTTCTAATGCTGAAAGGGATGCCAGCATAACATGTCTTCCTTTTTCTCCAAGCGTTTTCCCTTCTTCCTTCGTAAGCTGCTCCCTAAAATACTGATTTCCATTCCTGACCAAAATAAAAATGGGTCTAACAGTCTTTTGATCTACCCGAGGGCATTCCTTTTATTAATTGAAATGTTTGCATATAATCATGTTGCTTTATGGAGCTATTAAACAGATTAAAGCTACTGTAAACCATTAACACATTTATGTTTATTGTAACATTGTCCCAACATCAACAGATATTTCAAATATAAAACTCTGAGCAAGATAAACCAGGGGAACTTTCTCCTCCTCGTTAGTGTAGAAAACATGCACGAGTGTGATCAAACTGGAACTCATGGCACAGCATTTTTCCCAGAAAGCAAATTAAATAGCTTTCAATTTGTCTTGATGCTTGACTAAACCAAAGCCATCTTTTAAATAATCATGTAGTAATTAACTCAGGAGAAAGAACATCTAATTAATGAGCACAGGCCTTAAGGCTAAGATATTTCTGCCTCGTGCCTCAAAAAGTGAAGAGATTTCTCTTTCGTTACTTCATTTGAAAATGATGCTGTGTGTGAGTGGCATAAACATCACCAGCCAGTGTTTCAGTCAAGCAGACTCAGTAAGATGTCAGTCAGTTGAGCTGCTGAGAGCGAGGGAAGAGCCAGCCCCGGGGTGGAGCAGGAGGGACATACCCGCAGCTGTGTAGCCAGGCAGTTGTTCTCAGATTCTTTGTTTCGCAGCTGGGCTTGAAAATGGGCTTTCATAGACTCCAGAGTTTTGGAGAGTTCAGCTACTTTCTTTGCCTGATCCTAGATAAGAAGGAACAAGACACACAAGCTAATAGAAGGAACACTTTACAATATGCAATAATCTCAGATTTCTTCATTGAATGATCTCCAGCCACTTCCACTCTCCTCAGAGGGACCCTCACAGCTCTTCTATTCCAATAAAACAGGGAATAAATGAGCAGCCATTTAGAACAGATGTGAATGACTGGCCTGGAAGGTATTCTCTAGGGCAAAATATCCTTCATATCTGATCTCTTCCAATGCATTCCCCTTTTACTTCCCGAACAGAGGAACAGACTGGAATTTGTCATTGGGAATCAACAGAACCTTAAACAGAATGGCAATTCAGAGCACAAGCCCAAAGGGAATTCTGCCTATCCATGCCTGTGACCTTGTTTATGGTTCTACAGAACTGGAAGGTGGAGAAGAGAGGGATAAACAGAAAAAGGAAACTACCTTATCTGCCCTTATCTGACGGGTGAGACTGTCCACTTCTTTTTCTTTCTCCTGAAGCTTTATCTGAAGTTGCTGGAAAAACAAACACCATTCTCAGATGTTCAGTAACAAACACATTTAGGATGGCAGGTGGAAGGCAAGAGGTGTAGCTGCCTCCTTCCCAAGAGCCTCTGATCCACAGCACTGTCTGGTATCCACAACAACAGCACTCTGATCCCCAGAAAAACAGGCTGCATCTCCTCAGGCAGGAAGCAAAAGGGATACACACACAGTTGTGTAAAGGGTATAGGATACCCAGTCAAAAAAGATCTGACAGGACCATACACAGACTGAAAAGGGCATTACCTATGTCTCACAGCAAGTTTTGTAACTTCTGGCAATAAATAAATTAACTCCTGTATCAGTTCACAGATAAGGAAATGAACAAAAACTGGCAGGGGTCACTCACTCATTCAGTGACAGAAGCTGAGACAAAAAGCCATCCTCATTCTAAGCCCCCAGATTGCAAAGGCAATGAAAAGCTGCCCACTTTGAAATGCAGATTGTCAACCAGAGGACCAATGTAGTGGCTCTGATTAACACCAAAGCTAAACTAATTTTTTATTGATTAGGCACTATTGTAAGATGTGACAAGAAAAAAAAAGGCTTGCCATTTTAGATCTCTCTGTTCTATAATTAAAAAAAAGAGAGACTGTGGTTTGCTTACCATGTTCTCTGCATCTGACTCAGCCAGCCTTTTCAGCAGCACTGCTTGACGATCCAGGATCTTCTGGGCATCCCTCTACAAAATAAACACATGAGAAAAACTGTTAACTAAAAAAATTTTACATAGATTCCTTAAATGGAAATGGGCAAATTAACCACTTTCCCCCACCTCAGAAGTAATTCTTAGAAGGTATCCAGAAGCACCAAGCTTTCTAAATATTTCGTGTGCCATTATCCACCTTAGAAAGCTTTTCCACATCTCAGTCAAAGGTTAAAATACAAAGCATGATGGCAATGTAAGATCTTTCTGAATTCTCCCACTACTCAGGGAAAGTCGTGTGGAAGAATTCAGACCTTTTATCCAGCCTCACTGGTGGCTGAGATGACTGTTACCATCAGCCTGCTTTTGCTGAAATGGAATATAAACTACAGAAAGAATAGCAATTTCCTTTCTGCACTGCTCTCACAAGCAATATAGAGTTGTTCTGTACAAGCAACACAGAATTGTTTACAATTTCTCTGCTATTGCTCTCAGAGCCCACCAAAATAAAGTTCTGAATATCCTTAGGCCACAAGTCCTCATTTCCCAGGAAATGCAAGTGCAGCAGTAACATTTGACCCCAGCAGGACCAGCAGATACAGCTGGACCCAGAGAAGACAGAGCTGGCAACACAGCAGTACTTGAACCTTTTAATACCAAAGACTCAGAGGCTCTAACATCCTCACGGCAGGAAAGTCAGTCCTGCTCTATGAAATAGGCAGGGATAAAGGAAAAAAGCAACAAAACCCCTATCCAACAGTTACAGGTTGACAGGGCTGGGAAAAAAAAAGTTCAAAGCTTTCAAACTCCATACTCCCTTTCAGCCAGGAGACAACAGAGCCTCCTGTGATGAGCCAGGTGCTCACCTCCCTGTTCTGCTGCTCTGCCAGGAGCTCTCGGAGTGTCCGGTTGGTTTCTTCAAAGGTGCTCAGTTTCTGGAGCAGAAGCTCCTTTTGTCTTGTCAGAGCGTTGATGTCTGTGCTGCTCACATGTTTCTCCTGCAGGAAAAACAAAACCGAAACAAATGAACAGCCAAACCAGGAACAGAACACAAAATCCCCAAACGATCAAAACCCACAAACCCAGAACAAACAAGCAGAAGGGAATAAATAATTGTTCACGTGGGATTAATGTGTGAAGCTGAGACCAGCATAAGCAGTGCAACAGTCAGCACCATGTGTACAGAAGGTGTCTGAATGCTGCAAAAAACACCCCACTTCCAAACCAAACTAGCAAACCTTAAGGATGTTAAATCCCTCCACTTTTCCTTACATTTTGCTGCATCAACAACTGAAACATTACAATTTTAAGACAACTCTGTAACAGGACAATGCAGTAAAGGCAAGAAGGAGGAAGGATGACACCTACAATGTTGAGTCTCCCAATTGTGCTTTTCAGGGCATGGATCTGCCTGGCAGCTGCTGCTCCGTCCCTTTCTGCCTCATTCAGCTTGGACATCAAACACTCCTTCTCCTGCTGCAAGCACTCTTTCTGGAGTCTGCAAGGAGAATTCAGCCATCAGAGAAACAAGAAGCTTTGGCAGCTGTAGCAGCCACGACTGATATACAGCTGATTGGATTAAAACTCATAAAACCCCCTAAATCTGAGGAGAGAAGCTCTGAAGAAAAACTTCTTAAGATTTTCCCTCTTTCAGTGTGGAAGTTCTTCTGAAAGAAGGCAGTAAGCAGACACCATGAGCTCCCTAGGATTACAGCCATGAAACAGGAACTTAGGACAAATTAGGCTTATCCCAAAGCCTGCACACATCACTAAACCCAAAACACAACGCTGTGCTTTTTCTGGGCACTTCAACCACACCAGAAATAAGATTCCCAATGGCCAAACATGAAACAGAAAAGCACACAAATATATACAGCTCAAAGGTTTTAGGTAGGGCTTGCAATCTCAGAAGCATTCACAGAGTTTTCTGAAAGTTTTCAGAGTTTTTCCTAAGGAAAATATAAACCCAACTCTCGTAAAACATAGTGTCCCCCTGGAGATACAAACTTCCCTAATTCTTTAGATATAAAGCAGATGCAAAAACGTCAGACTTGCAGACCTTCAGGGTCACCAAGAAAAAAGCCCACAGTTCTGTCCTCTTAGGGTCTGTCACTCCTGTCTCTGTATGATTTTCATAAAGGTAAAAAATTCTCCTCTAATTTTCAGCTCCATGTTTATTAATCTATTGTTCTACCAATATCATCACAATCCAAACAGAATTCCTTAGCTTTCAAAATACTAATTGCAGAGTTAGGATGACCCTCCAATAGGCCACACAAGCCAACTGCCTCTCAGCTTGCTTTCAGAGGAGTCTTTTCCTTTCCAAAATTCATGCCAGAGCCCTCCTCTGCAGCTCCTGCACTCTGGGGTTCCCCTTCTCAAAGGCGACAAAAAAATCCCAGTGCATCAGTTCTTCACCAGCAACTACGACCTCAATCCATGCCAGAAATAAAAAGAGGTGGCCCTGTGAATGCCACCAGTGCAGGAAGAGTGAGAACTGCAGCTTTCTTACAGAGTCAGGTCCTTCTCCTCCTTGATGCGCTCGATGTTGCGCCTGAGCCGCGTGTTCTCGTGTTCCGTTTCCACCAGTTCTTGTGTGACCTCGTTCAGTTCTTCCTTCTGCTCCTCCAGGAGACGCTTTGTCATTTGCTCCTGTTCCTCCATTTTCTGCAGCTTGACCTGAAGACATTGAAACAAAACTTAGACCGGGTGCTTTTGATACACAGAATCCCCATACCAAATAATGAACCCTTTAGATTCAATTGACTTATTAAAAGTATCGGAAAAAGTATCTTCTCCCAGGTAACAAGTGACAGGACAAGGGGAAATGGCCTCAAGTTGTGCCAGGGGAGGTTCAGATTGGCCACCAGGAGGAATTTCTTCACTGAAACCGTGGTCAGGCATTGGAAGGGGCTGCCCAGGGAGGTGGTGGAGTCCCCATCCCTGGAGGTGTCCACTGGATATGGCACTCAAGTGCTCTGATCTGGGTGACAAGGTGAGGATCAGTCAAAGGTTAGACTTTGTGGTCTTGGAGGCCTTTTCCAACCCAAATGATTCTATGGTTCTGAAACTGATTTTTGCTTTACAATCATGCAACTAATTCCATTGAATTTTGTAGCATAAATAAAATGGAAAATGCTTGATGTAAGGATCTACTTGACTCAAATCCTACTCTTGTTCACTAATTTGAAATTCACATGGTTTTGAGTAAAATAATAACTCAGGATTTGCCAGCCTTAGTGTTAACTTGGAGCTAAAAATGCAGACTGCCCCCACCATGACACATCTTATGAGACCTGGGAACGTTCTATCTATTTTTTAAGTGGTGTCAAGAATACAAGAGCCTATTTATCTGGAAAACACATCACTGGGTTGCACATTAGAAACGGGGTCAGAAGAAAAGATATTGTTGAATAAGGGGATTCTTTGATGATAAAACATCAACACATGGTATTTTTCACTTTCTGGAGTGACCAGTTTTCAGATTTTGGGCTTGGACAGACGAGAGATTATTTGGAAACTAAAGCATAGAAATACCTTATTAAATTAACAATGTTTTGAAATGTTTCATAGTGCAGCTTAGGGAATTTCTCAATGGGATAGCTCAGCTCTTCCAAACAATTCAGACTGATGTTTAATTTTAAAGCAAGCTACCGACTGCCTGGTTAGCCTTCCACGGCACTAAGACTTGACTCCAGCCTCCTCTTGTCAAAGGATCAGCTAAAAGCCAAGTCAGCAAGCCTTTACACTGCCTCCTCACCTCTTTCTTCAGTGTTCCCACCATGTTCATCAGGTTGTCTATCTTCTTTTCATATTTGTTCATTTTGGAGCAGCCAGCATCGTCGTCATCCATGGAGAGGTCACTCAGGCGCAGCACTGACTGCATTCTTTCGGAATCTGGTGTGATTTCCAGGCGTTGACTTGATTCCTGGCAGAAAACAAAGGGTACAGTTTTTTAGTACAGCGTTATAAAAAGCATTTAAGATAGCATTTTAAACAGTATTCTAAACCTAACGTTGCCAAAACCAAAGACCAGGTCACATCACTGCAGCAAGGGTAGTAAACAGAACAATGTTTGTAAATAGCTGTATCCATTTCCATCTGCACAAAGAGTACAACAGAAAAAGAAGAAAAACCAATCAAAGTTCAAATCCTCATCTATGAAGTGCCAGGAATCCAACAGGCAGAACCATCAACCCATGAGAAAGATAATATTACACAATGCTACACAAAAGCTCTGTGCTTCAGAAGAGACTGAGACCAGTAGGCCCTCGCTGAGCCTCCAGATGAGATGTGAAGGGCACTAGTAAAATTGCAATAAATAAATAAATGTGTCTGGCCTACAGAGGCACAAAGGCATGATATGGCCACAGGCTGCCTATGAATTCCCAGTCTTACTGTGTTAAAAAGTGAAAAAGATTTATAGAAGACACTTCAAATAGAGGGCAGGTGACAGTAGCCTTCTTTCACACCTGCCCAGCTCTCTCACTGCACAACTGCTCTCTTCAGGCCCAGACAGACCTGAAAGCTTGTTCAAAGAGCAAAACCAGCTGTACCTCCCATTTCAAGCTGGTGTCACGGGCACGTGCTTTGCCTGGGGGCACCCACGGGGCCTTGGTTTTCATCCGGACGACTCGCACGCCATCCTCTTTTGCTCTTGGTTTCTGCTTCTGCCAAGGAAAGAGAGAATAAAACCAATTACAGACTTTCAAAGTCTGCAAATTCTATTCTATTCGCAGTCTTCGGTGCTGCAAAACCAAACGAAAGATCATTCATACAAAAATAGCAATAGTGTTTCACAGGATGCATCAGGTGAGACGAGGCAGCGGCCACCAGAGGAAGGTGACATCATCCAGAAGGAAAGGTTACTCAACTGAGAGTATGGTTGGATGTAGGGCATGAGAGATCCCTGGGAGATCCCTTCTCCATCCCAGATTCATCCCACAAAACAGTAGCTATACCATTTGACACCATAGTTGATTATGGAAAGCCCCTGAAGTGTTTTCCTCGCTCTGCAGTTGACTAACAGACTCACATTTATTTGTATTGCACTCAAGCTGTTCTAACTGAAGCAAAATTAAAGTGTTTCTGCACAATTTTAACCTTAGAGAAAAATCAGGCATTCTAAACATTCCCCTTAGGCAATTAATTAATAGGAGTCACAGATTTCACTATGTCATTTCACCCCGTTATGAAATTTGCCATCAGCAACAAACACAAAGCAGAGGGCCTAGAACAGGATGTCTGCAGATAAAAAGAACGAGCTAACAACTTTCAGCACCTTTTTAGAACCACTTTCCATAAATATCCAGCTACAAAAGAGGATATGGGATAGCTAGAACTTCAATATTGCCTTCTGCCTCCTGTGGATAAGGTTGGGAAGAGATTCTCTTTGCTGCAGAGCTCAGCAGAGAAGGTGCTTAATGCCAGACCCTTTTTCTAAGCACATTTATTTTAATACAATCCAGATACTATTTGAAATGCCTAAATATTACTTCTCTCCAAAACTTTCCTATGGAAATAGGAATGAAGCCAAAAAACAACATTATCAGGACACAGATCCAGGGAAAAAAAGGGAAAAACAAACATCCTCCAAACCGTATCACACTGGAAACAACACTCCTCACAAGAATATGGACAGTAACAATACGTTCTGTATCATACTGAAATCATCTCAAACACAGAAAATGTGACACTGCAAATTCACCACTGAATACGAATTCAAGTCTTACAGTTCCAACACAACAGCAAAACAGACCTGGAAGATTCTGTGATGTTTCTAGGGCCATTCACCTTCCTCTCTGCAGCCCTTCCAAACAACCAGGTACACACTCCTACCTGGCATTTTGCAGGTGTGGTTTTCTGCCCCTTTTTAATATGGACATGGACAGGGGTGTTTTCATCCACATGGACGTGCAAAGGGGGAGATGAGGAACGGTTCTTCATGGCTCTTCTCCCACAAACGGGAAGGGGAAATACAATGAAGGGAAACCTGTGAATAAGGAAACTGGAAATAACAACATTTCCCTCTGTGCCAGAGCTTGCTTTCAGTAGCATCTGCCATTTCAAACTGTTTCTCTGTACAGCACACTGTTTCTCTGTAAATCTAGGAATAACACAAACAATTCCTCTGCTCCAAGGATTTTCTGCTTTTTAACCTGGTTATTGAGGAACAAACACAGCTGGATTGAAAGCAGGTGCCTGTAAGAGTCATTGGAGAACAAGGCCTTAAAGCAAGCAAGCAAATCAAGGGTTCCCACAACCAACAAAATCTGATTACAAAGAGAAATTCAAAGAGGGGAGGAGAGCTAATTTAACAGTTAAGAAAACCCAACAGGAAACCATCAGACCACTCCATCCTAGAACCCTGAACCTACAAACTCCTCCATACATGCTTAACTGTCTTTTTGAAGCAAAAAAATCCTTAAAAGCCTTTGGATCACAGCATTTCTTTAATTTCCAGAAAAACACCTTAACCACTACCTGACACAACGCAGAAAAGCCTAGACACACAAGGTTCCAGTCATCATCCTGGAGCACTTGATGTAATGGCATAATGCAATTGCAAATCTTACACAAATCCATCAGCAGTGCAGATCTGATTCTGGCAGAAAGGATTTTGTCAGCCTAGGTAAAGTTACTTACAGTTACTTTCAAGGTTTTAAGTTTCTTAGACACTGTGTTCCGTCCAGAGGTTGTAGTCGTTTCCTCATTGAGGGATGAGACACACCTGATACAGAAATAATAAAACGACTAAGAGGAAAAGGTACCAGTTTCTGAACATCCTTTTGAATAAGGCAACCCACAGGCTCAATCATGTCAGATATATGAACCCAAACAACAAAAGCTGGGGTGTCCTGGCTTCCTCTGACAAACACGGGATGAGGGAAGGACCGAGGCTGTAACTCCTCACACACTGATGATGAAAGCTGGTTTAAACAATGCAAATGTTTTGTCCCGTTACACGATGGCATTACTCAGTCACAAACCCCCCAGTTCGAACCGCGATTTCCAAGGCACACAGCAGCACTTCCCTTAATTCAGGAACAGGAAGCCACAGCTTTCCGAAGGAAAGGGATTCCCCACCGCCCGCCTATACCGCCGGGTGTTCGAATCGGCCTTTTTTAAATCCGAGGAAGGGCCGAACTCCCCGCCAGGCCCAGCACTACCAGCCACACCCAGACGCTGTCACCGCGCCTGCCTGGCAACCAGGCTCCCAACCAGGTTTGACCCCTCGGGAGGCTTCCCGAGGCATCTGGGGAAGGGAAGGGGAAAGGAGAGGGAAGGGGAAGGGGAAGAGGAAGGGA